>JBBPFJ010000338.1:0-89029 GCA_037975025.1 Excoecaria agallocha | reverse complement strand
GATTGGGCCTGAGGTGCACTCCCCATTTGACTTGGGTTTTCCTTTCCCTTTCCCTTTCCCTTAGCGGGGTCCCTTCTTAATCCCCTTTTGAACCATCAGTACAGGATTGGTCTTTCGAATGTTCTCCTCAGCATTCTTAAGCATCCCATGAAGCTCAGTAACTGACTTGTTCATTGCATGCATGTTATAATTCATCACAAATGGATCATAAGCAGCAGACAATGATCCTAAGATCAAGTCAGTGGCCAATTCCTTTGGCACTTGTACCTCAAGCTTCTCAAGAGTATCAAGATACCCTTTCATCTTGAGTACATGGGTACTAACAGGAGTACCCTCAGCCATCTTACAAGAAATTAAAGCCTTTGTTGTCACGAACCTCTCATGACGAGCTTGCTCTTGGAACATCTCCTTGAGGTGCACCATGATCGCATAGGCCTCTTGGTCCATAAATTGCTTTTGCAATTCAGGCACCATAGTGGCTAGCATCAAACAGGTCACATCATTAGAGTCGCTCTTCTTGGTCTCAAAAGTTTCCTTTTGAACCGTAGAGGCGTTCCTACCAGGTTCTTCAGGCAAGGGTGCATCCAAAACATACGACTTTTTCTCTTGCTTAGAACTATTCTTAAGTTTCGAGACCAGTCTATGAAGTTGGTGCCATTCAGTTTGTCCTTTTCAAGGACCGATCGCAATGAAAGTTATTGTTTGAAGAAGCCATTTTCAATCTACAATAAAATTTAGCAAGATTAAATGAGGTCTTATTAATGATCCCACAAACCGAATTAATATCCCTTTAAATAATTCGCGTTAGTGATTTAATGTGGGCCAAGATCCACTTTTCTCAACAACTTATTAGTCAAGCTGAGCTTGTACACCTAACAAGTTAAGTTACTTAGGTAGAAAAACTCCAATCATGTCTCGTACATGACTCTTGGATCAAATGGGCTAACATCTTAGGATGTTATAGCACAACCCATTTATTAGTTGCCTAGGTCCGGGCATCCCTTTCCATGATAAGTCCAACCTACATTCACAACCCATGCCTCACAAAGATAATCGGGCGCATCTAGGACTCCTAGTCTACGTGACCGATGATCGATGCCTTGACATGTTTCGAATTAGGAAGGCAACTTTGTGACTTACTATTTTTTAGGGATTCATTTTATTACGGCTTACATGGCATACGCTTTGTCATCCATACATAGCATGCATATATATATAATTGCATAAAGTAAAGCGTGACAAACATGGGCCCAAAAACTTACAACTAAGATTCTATACTATTACATAAGAATCTTCGAGTTGGGCTTCTCCACTCCGGTGGGTTTCGTCTTGATTTACAAAGTCTTCAAATAAATTCTATTCTAAGAAATAAATGAAACTTTTACAATAAAATATAATGGCTCGCAGGCCATATTTAATTACAAAAACCCAGGGCCCATGAATGCACCATGCATATCCATTCATCACACCAAACAAGCAAATAAATATACATAGCATTCATGGATCAAACAAAGTCCAATTTTAATTAGATTTAGCCAAGCCCATTAATGGAAATTGTGTACTTGAAGCTTTAAGAGATGACCCTGCGATGGGCCTGGGCCGAAGCCCAATGGACTAAATCCTCTTATTGAATAAGTTCTCTTAAAAGCCCAAAACACAAACTAGTTAGATTTGTGCTATAAATCAACTCTAGCATAATTTCCAATTTAGCCATTTTTAATTTTATGTCATACAGCCCATAAACATTAAAAATGCATATAATATGTGCTAACATGAATTAAAAATAAAATCATGAAGAACACATATATAGTACACGGCATTCATGCAAAAACAAACAAACAACAAAAACTAGTTGTTTAATGCTTATGTAATGCCATAAAATGCACAAACATTTAAATCAATTTTATGAATCATTTAATAATTTAAATAAGGTCATAAATATTGAGTTAATGTTCTGTACCAATTTGATCTAAATGTGTTTTTACCATTTTAATCAAAACAAAACAAATAATGTTGATTAAACATGTAACAAACACAAACTAGTCATAGTTTTTAAGTGATTTTAAAATTAATCAATTAAATTGTCATGGACCAGAATTAAAATCAAATTTAAAATATGTCCAGACCTGATAATTAATCTTTAAAAATCACTTACAAACATGCCAAAATCAATTTTACATTTAATTTTGAAAACTAGTTGTTAAACTAGCAATTATCATGCCAACTAGCACCTAGTTTCCATATTAACATGTAACATCAGGTATTATTAATTAAATCTGACCATTACCAGCCCTAATAACATCTTAGGATAGTATATTAACATGTCATATTAATTATAATACCTATCTAATCAATTAAAATCGTTCTTACATCAAAACAATGCAAAAAACTCAAAACAGAAAATTTCAGCATTGTATGTATTTAGGAAAACGATTTTTGATTAAATATTTCATGCATCTAAAGCACTAAAATAAGCATGTTTAGGCTCTGATACCAAAGATGGAATTTAACATGATATGTATATGATGATCACGCAGCGAAAAATAATAAAATCAATCATACATACCACGTAATCCATAAACTAGAATCGAAAACATGCAATTTTAGAGTTTTGAAACTTACAACTTTAGATGCACTTCAAGACTTGATTTTGATGATGACCAGCAACTAAGATGAATTTATTTACCTTAGATCTTCACCACCAATGCCAAAGGAACAGCCTTTATGCCACTCCTCTCTATGTTCACACACACTTGCAAAGATAGCTTAAAATCAAGAGTGCTAGCTCTATATTTGTGTATTAGGCAATGGAATTGTTTGAAAACCACAAGAACTCTTCTTGTTCTTTCTTCTTTGGTTTCTATGTTAGTCACCTTCCATGAGAGAATTAATGGAGAAAAACAAATCTCTACAAATCCCACTAATGGTCTCATGGCCAAAAGAGAGAAGAAGAATAAAAGTGGCACCCACCATTATTCCTTTAAATCATTTAATATATATCACTTACTTTAGTCATGTGTGAGTGCCTTAAATTAGGTAGCAATTTCAGCCACTAACACTTAATAATTAAGAGATATATATTTTAATTTAAATTCTATTAGAATTTAAATTCAAATGGCATCATTTAGTTAATCAAAACAAACTTACTTAACTAAGGTAATTAGTTGCCAAATTTAACTAGGATTCCTAGTTTAAACTTTGGTTACTTTAATTCCCTCTCAAGTATTATATTTTGATTAAACATAATTTAGGATTTAATACTCAATTAACTTAATTATACATAGATAATTAATCAATTGAAATTAAACCTAACACATGCCAGTAAATTTCTCTCGTGACCAATTGTTAACAGTAAAAATCTGTTCACCCATTGCATGCATTAATTTGACTTTAAATAAAAGTCTAAATTAATTTCCAATACAATTTTAAGCCCAGTGCTTTATGTGCGATCCTATAGGTCCATTTAATGTTGGCAATGAATTAATAAATTAATTCAAAGGCTATATATATTCTCTAGCAAGATATTATAGCATTCCAAATTAAATGAAAATGCATATGGCATTTGGTGACCTAATGCAATTTCGCATAGTCCCTTACCCATAAATATCAGAATTAATATAAGGCATGGAACTAGTCATCCTTATATACATTAATTCATTTCTTGATATTCCAGTGACACTGAACTCTCAGATAAATAATGATTACTCATTATTTCATCTCGGTATGGCCATACACTTCTCAGTTCACTGATCAAGTGGCCGGTGATATTTTTCTCTCTTATCGAGAGGGGTAATCCCTTCACTTCTCTCATGCTCTCTAACATGAATCAGTGCATACCCAATCATACCCGTACTTGTCACTCTGTTACGAGCACGTTAGGTGTATGTCAAAGTACACAGTAATTCATAAAGAGTTTCATAGAGATTTCAGGTCTAAGAACTCCGATACAAAACTTGCATATGAGAAACACTTATGACTTGTACCATGTAGTGTTCTCATGAGCGGATCGAATCCAGATACCATGTTCTTTAACATGTATCTATGATCTCTGATTGACACTCTTGTCCTAATGATCCGTAAGACAGAACTCATAAGATCAGAGAGAGCATACTAGTCTTAATTCATTTGTTATTCCCATAACAATGACTGACTAGGGATATTTAGAATGATGTCTCATTTGTTTCAAGGTCTTACAATCCATGTGCCTCACACATGATAACTTAAACCGAAACGACATTCTTGGATAGTTTTATCAATTGATATGCACAGGAATACAAAAGATAAAACTAATGCCTCATTTTATTAATTTCAAGTGTTTCGTTACAATGCATTGGGGCTAGGGCTTACACTAACAATCTCCCACTAGCACTAGTCCCAATTGGGCATAGCCCTAAGACCGAACGCTCTCAAATGAGCTTCGTGCAGATTTGGACGTAACTGTTTCGTCAAAGGATCTGCTACATTGTCTTCACTTGATATCTTGCTAACCTTGACGTCCCCACGATCAATGATTTCTCTGATCAAGTGGTACCTTCTGAGTATGTGTTTGAATTTCTGGTGTGACCGGGGCTCCTTGGCCTGTGCGATGGCCCCGTTGTTGTCACAGAAAATTTCTATTGGATCTAGGATGCTTGGGACCACTCCTAATCCAGATATGAAATTTTTAATCCAAACAGCCTCTTTTGCAGCCTCACTTGCTGCAATATACTCAGATTCTGTAGTTGAGTCAGCAACGGTCTCTTGCTTCGAGCTTCTCCAGCTGACAGCAGCACTGTTCAAAACAAAAACAAACCCAGATTGCGATCTTGAATCCTGTGTGCTGGTCTGAAAAGCAGCATCGGCATAACCTTGTATGACGAGCTCTTCTTGACCACCATACACCAAGAAGTGATCCTTAGTCCTTCGTAGGTACTTAAGAATCCCCTTTACAGCAGACCAGTGCTTCTCACCAGGGTCTTGCTGAAACCTACTGGTTATACTCAGTGCATGAGCAACATCCAATCTAGTACATAACATAGCGTACATGATAGATCCAATAGCAGATGCATATGGGATTCTACTCATGTTGTCCCTTTCCTCTTTGGTTTTAGGGCACTGTTCTTTAGTCAAAGGAACTCCCAAAGCCAAAGGTATGTATCCTTTCTTTGAGTCTCCCATACTAAAATGCTTTAGTACTTTGTCTATGTACTTTTCTTGACTTAGTCCCAAAAGCCGATTCGATCTATCTCTATAGATTCGAATACCAAGTATTGTCTCGGCTTCACCTAAGTCTTTCATTGAGAAACATTTTCCTAACCATTGCTTAACCTTTTGCAATGTTTTAATGTCATTCCCAATGAGAAGGATGTCGTCCACATATAGGACCAGAAATACTACTATGCTCCCACTAACCTTCTTGTACACACAAGGCTCATCTTCGTTCTTGATGAAGTCAAATTCTTTGACTGCCTCATCAAAGCGAAGATTCCAACTTCGGGATGCTTGCTTTAATCCATAAATGGATTTTTGAAGCTTGCAAACCTTCTTAGGATGCTTGGGATTGACAAAACCCTCAGGCTGTGTCATATACACATCCTCAAGTAAATTTCCGTTAAGGAAAGCAGTTTTGACATCCATTTGCCATATCTCATAATCATGATATGCAGCTATGGCAAGCAAGATCCTAATGGACTTGAGCATGACTACTGGTGAAAAGGTTTCATCATAGTCTATACCATGAGTTTGTCGAAAACCTTTTGCTACTAGTCTACCTTTGTAGGTCTTATCAGCTTTGAGTCTAAATAGCCACTTGCATTCAATTACCTTAGCACCTTCCGGTGGATCAACCAAGGTCCAAACCTGGTTATCGTACATTGATTGCATCTCGGATTTCATGGCTTCAAGCCAATTATCCGAGTCTGGGCTTTTAATAGCTTCTCGGTAGGTAGTAGGATCCTCACGATCTACTAACTCAATAGTGTCACTGTCAGTGATTAGAAATCCATATCTCTCAATCTCCTGACGTACCCTACCGGACCTTCTAGGTTCTTGTGTAATGGGTTCTTGTTCCACAACTGGTTGTGAACTTGATCCCATTTCCAAACCATCCTCTATAGGAGTTTGTGGTGCTTGAATTTCTCCAAGTTCTACTTTACTCCCACTGTCTTTCTTGAGAAGGAACTCCTTTTCCAAGAAAACAGCCTTACGAGCAACAAATACTTTGTTCTCGGCTTGTGAGTAAAAGTAGTATCCCTTTGTTTCTTTAGGATAACCCACAAACAAGCAGACAGTGGATTTGGACTCCAGTTTGTCAGATGTTAATTTCTTAACATATGCTTCACAGCCCCAAATCCTGAGAAACGACATATTGGGTTCTTTCTCAGTCCATACCTCGTATGGTGTCTTCTCAACTGCTTTAGTTGGAGTACGGTTCAATAGAAACGCAGCAGTTTCTAATGCATAACCCCAAAAAGAGATAGGAAGATTAGCTTGACTCATCATAGATCGAACCATATCCAACAGAGTTCGATTTCTCCTTTCGGACACACCATTCCATTGTGGCGTTCCGGGAGGAGTGAGCTGTGAAATAATACCACACTCCTTTAGATGACTGTCAAACTCTTGGCTTAAGTATTCGCCACCTCGATCTGATCGAATGGCTTTTATACTTTTTCCAAGTTGGTTTTCTACTTCATTCTTAAACTCTTTGAATTTCTCAAAAGTTTCAGACTTGTACTTCATCAGATAGACGTAGCCATATCTACTGAAGTCATTTGTGAACGTCACGAAGTAGCTAAAACCACCTCTAGCTTGTGTACTTAATGGTCCACATACATCAGTATGTATTAGTTCCAATAAGTCATTAGTCCTCTCACCATATTTATTAAAAGGACTATTTGTCATTTTTCCATGCAAACATGGCTCGCATGTATCATAAGACTCTAAGTCGAATGACCCAAGCACTCCAGTTTTGTGGAGTCTTGAAATGCGTTTTTCGTTTGCATGTCCTAAGCGACAATGCCAGAAGTAAGTAGGGTTCAATTCGTTTGATTTAACCCTCTTTGTATTAATATTGTATATGGACTCTTTGTTTTGTAAATCAAGGATATAAAGGCCATTTTGCAATATGGCATTGCCATAAGAAATGCCTTGGCGACGAATATGAGCATTGCCATTTTTAATAACAAAATCAAATTCATCATTATCCAAACATGAAACTGAAATAATGTTTCTGCTCATAGCAGGCACATAATAACAATTATTCAAAACAATACAAAGTCCGGAAGGTAAAGTGAGGTGATAGTCGCCTATCTCCATGGCAGCAACTCGTGCTCCATTCCCCACACGGAGGTCCACTTCATTCTTTCCAAGTAACCGCCTATTTCTTAACCCCTGCACATTTGAACAAATGTGAGAACCACAACCGGTATCCAATACCCAAGTGGTAGAAATAGAAAGGTTAACTTCAACAACAAAAATACCAGAACTGGACGCCTTGGCTCCATTCTTCTTTTGTTCTTCCTTAAAGAGAGCGCAATTCTTCCTCCAATGCCCTATCTTGTTGCAATGGAAGCAAGTGCTCTCACTCTCTTTGAGTTTTGGCGCCTTGGGCTTGGATTGGGCCTGAGGTGCACTCCCATTTGACTTGGGTTTTCCCTTTCCCTTTCCCTTTCCCTTAGCGGGTCCCTTCTTAATCCCCTTTTGAACCATCAGTACAGGATTGGTCTTTCGAATGTTCTCCTCAGCATTCTTAAGCATCCCATGAAGCTCAGTAACTGACTTGTTCATTGCATGCATGTTATAATTCATCACAAATGGATCATAAGCAGCAGACAATGATCCTAAGATCAAGTCAGTGGCCAATTCCTTTGGCACTTGTACCTCAAGCTTCTCAAGAGTATCAAGATACCCTTTCATCTTGAGTACATGGGTACTAACAGGAGTACCCTCAGCCATCTTACAAGAAATTAAAGCCTTTGTTGTCACGAACCTCTCATGACGAGCTTGCTCTTGGAACATCTCCTTGAGGTGCACCATGATCGCATAGGCCTCTTGGTCCATAAATTGCTTTTGCAATTCAGGCACCATAGTGGCTAGCATCAAACAGGTCACATCATTAGAGTCGCTCTTCTTGGTCTCAAAAGTTTCCTTTTGAACCGTAGAGGCGTTCCTACCAGGTTCTTCAGGCAAGGGTGCATCCAAAACATACGACTTTTTCTCTTGCTTAAGAACTATTCTTAAGTTTCGAGACCAGTCTATGAAGTTGGTGCCATTCAGTTTGTCCTTTTCAAGGACCGATCGCAATGAAAAGTTATTGTTTGAAGAAGCCATTTTCAATCTACAATAAAATTTAGCAAGATTAAATGAGGTCTTATTAATGATCCCACAAACCGAATTAATATCCCTTTAAATAATTCGCGTTAGTGATTTAATGTGGGCCAAGATCCACTTTTCTCAACAACTTATTAGTCAAGCTGAGCTTGTACACCTAACAAGTTAAGTTACTTAGGTAGAAAAACTCCAATCATGTCTCGTACATGACTCTTGGATCAAATGGGCTAACATCTTAGGATGTTATAGCACAACCCATTTATTAGTTGCCTAGGTCCGGGCATCCCTTTCCATGATAAGTCCAACCTACATTCACAACCCATGCCTCACAAAGATAATCGGGCGCATCTAGGACTCCTAGTCTACGTGACCGATGATCGATGCCTTGACATGTTTCGAATTAGGAAGGCAACTTTGTGACTTACTATTTTTTAGGGATTCATTTTATTACGGCTTACATGGCATACGCTTTGTCATCCATACATAGCATGCATATATATATAATTGCATAAAGTAAAGCGTGACAAACATGGGCCCAAAAACTTACAACTAAGATTCTATACTATTACATAAGAATCTTCGAGTTGGGCTTCTCCACTCCGGTGGGTTTCGTCTTGATTTACAAAGTCTTCAAATAAATTCTATTCTAAGAAATAAATGAAACTTTTACAATAAAATATAATGGCTCGCAGGCCATATTTAATTACAAAAACCCAGGGCCCATGAATGCACCATGCATATCCATTCATCACACCAAACAAGCAAATAAATATACATAGCATTCATGGATCAAACAAAGTCCAATTTTAATTAGATTTAGCCAAGCCCATTAATGGAAATTGTGTACTTGAAGCTTTAAGAGATGACCCTGCGATGGGCCTGGGCCGAAGCCCAATGGACTAAATCCTCTTATTGAATAAGTTCTCTTAAAAGCCCAAAACACAAACTAGTTAGATTTGTGCTATAAATCAACTCTAGCATAATTTCCAATTTAGCCATTTTTAATTTTATGTCATACAGCCCATAAACATTAAAAATGCATATAATATGTGCTAACATGAATTAAAAATAAAATCATGAAGAACACATATATAGTACACGGCATTCATGCAAAAACAAACAAACAACAAAAACTAGTTGTTTAATGCTTATGTAATGCCATAAAATGCACAAACATTTAAATCAATTTTATGAATCATTTAATAATTTAAATAAGGTCATAAATATTGAGTTAATGTTCTGTACCAATTTGATCTAAATGTGTTTTTACCATTTTAATCAAAACAAAACAAATAATGTTGATTAAACATGTAACAAACACAAACTAGTCATAGTTTTTAAGTGATTTTAAAATTAATCAATTAAATTGTCATGGACCAGAATTAAAATCAAATTTAAAATATGTCCAGACCTGATAATTAATCTTTAAAAATCACTTACAAACATGCCAAAATCAATTTTACATTTAATTTTGAAAACTAGTTGTTAAACTAGCAATTATCATGCCAACTAGCACCTAGTTTCCATATTAACATGTAACATCAGGTATTATTAATTAAATCTGACCATTACCAGCCCTAATAACATCTTAGGATAGTATATTAACATGTCATATTAATTATAATACCTATCTAATCAATTAAAATCGTTCTTACATCAAAACAATGCAAAAAACTCAAAACAGAAAATTTCAGCATTGTATGTATTTAGGAAAACGATTTTTGATTAAATATTTCATGCATCTAAAGCACTAAAATAAGCATGTTTAGGCTCTGATACCAAAGATGGAATTTAACATGATATGTATATGATGATCACGCAGCGAAAAATAATAAAATCAATCATACATACCACGTAATCCATAAACTAGAATCGAAAACATGCAATTTTAGAGTTTTGAAACTTACAACTTTAGATGCACTTCAAGACTTGATTTTGATGATGACCAGCAACTAAGATGAATTTATTTACCTTAGATCTTCACCACCAATGCCAAAGGAACAGCCTTTATGCCACTCCTCTCTATGTTCACACACACTTGCAAAGATAGCTTAAAATCAAGAGTGCTAGCTCTATATTTGTGTATTAGGCAATGGAATTGTTTGAAAACCACAAGAACTCTTCTTGTTCTTTCTTCTTTGGTTTCTATGTTAGTCACCTTTCATGAGAGAATTAATGGAGAAAAACAAATCTCTACAAATCCCACTAATGGTCTCATGGCCAAAAGAGAGAAGAAGAATAAAAGTGGCACCCACCATTATTCCTTTAAATCATTTAATATATATCACTTACTTTAGTCATGTGTGAGTGCCTTAAATTAGGTAGCAATTTCAGCCACTAACACTTAATAATTAAGAGATATATATTTTAATTTAAATTCTATTAGAATTTAAATTCAAATGGCATCATTTAGTTAATCAAAACAAACTTACTTAACTAAGGTAATTAGTTGCCAAATTTAACTAGGATTCCTAGTTTAAACTTTGGTTACTTTAATTCCCTCTCAAGTATTATATTTTGATTAAACATAATTTAGGATTTAATACTCAATTAACTTAATTATACATAGATAATTAATCAATTGAAATTAAACCTAACACATGCCAGTAAATTTCTCTCGTGACCAATTGTTAACAGTAAAAATCTGTTCACCCATTGCATGCATTAATTTGACTTTAAATAAAAGTCTAAATTAATTTCCAATACAATTTTAAGCCCAGTGCTTTATGTGCGATCCTATAGGTCCATTTAATGTTGGCAATGAATTAATAAATTAATTCAAAGGCTATATATATTCTCTAGCAAGATATTATAGCATTCCAAATTAAATGAAAATGCATATGGCATTTGGTGACCTAATGCAATTTCGCATAGTCCCTTACCCATAAATATCAGAATTAATATAAGGCATGGAACTAGTCATCCTTATATACATTAATTCATTTCTTGATATTCCAGTGACACTGAACTCTCAGATAAATAATGATTACTCATTATTTCATCTCGGTATGGCCATACACTTCTCAGTTCACTGATCAAGTGGCCGGTGATATTTTTCTCTCTTATCGAGAGGGGTAATCCCTTCACTTCTCTCATGCTCTCTAACATGAATCAGTGCATACCCAATCATACCCGTACTTGTCACTCTGTTACGAGCACGTTAGGTGTATGTCAAAGTACACAGTAATTCATAAAGAGTTTCATAGAGATTTCAGGTCTAAGAACTCCGATACAAAACTTGCATATGAGAAACACTTATGACTTGTACCATGTAGTGTTCTCATGAGCGGATCGAATCCAGATACCATGTTCTTTAACATGTATCTATGATCTCTGATTGACACTCTTGTCCTAATGATCCGTAAGACAGAACTCATAAGATCAGAGAGAGCATACTAGTCTTAATTCATTTGTTATTCCCATAACAATGACTGACTAGGGATATTTAGAATGATGTCTCATTTGTTTCAAGGTCTTACAATCCATGTGCCTCACACATGATAACTTAAACCGAAACGACATTCTTGGATAGTTTTATCAATTGATATGCACAGGAATACAAAAGATAAAACTAATGCCTCATTTTATTAATTTCAAGTGTTTCGTTACAATGCATTGGGGCTAGGGCTTACACTAACAGGTTATGCCGATGCTGCTTTTCAGACCAGCACTCAGGATTCTAGATCACAATCTGGATTTGTTTTTGTTTTAAACGGTGGTGCTGTCAGCTGGAGAAACTCAAAGCAAGAGACCGTTGCCGACTCAACTACAGAATCTGAGTATATTGCAGCAAGTGAGGCTGCAAAAGAGGCTGTTTGGATTAAAAATTTTATTTCTGGATTAGGAGTGGTCCCAAGCATCCTAGATCCATTAGAAATTTTCTGTGACAATAACGGGGCCATCGCACAGGCAAAGGAGCCCCGGTCACACCAGAAATCCAAACACATACTCAGAAGGTACCACCTGATCAGAGAAATCATTGATCGTGGGGACGTCAAGGTTAGCAAGATAGCAAGTGAAGACAATGTAGCAGATCCTTTGACGAAACAGTTACGTCCAAATCTGCACGAAGCTCATTTGAGAGCGTTCGGTCTTAGGGCTATGCCCAATTGGGACTAGTGCTAGTGGGAGATTGTTAGTGTAAGCCCTAGCCCCAATGTATTGTAACGAAATACTTGAAATTAATAAAATGAGGCATTTGTTTTATCCTTTGTATTCCTGTGCATATCAATTGATAAAACTATCCAAGAGTGTTGTTTCGGTTTAAGTTATCATGTGTGAGGCACATGGATTGTAAGACCTTGAAACAAATGAGACATCATTCTAAATATCCCTAGTCAGTCATTGTTATAGGAATAACAAATGAATTAAGACTAGTATGCTCTCTCTGATCTTATGAGTTCTGTCTTACGGATCATTAGAACAAGAGTGTCAATCAGAGATCATAGATACATGTTAAAGAACATGGTATCTGGATTCGATCCGCTCATGAGAACACTACATGGTACAAGTCATAAGTGTTTCTCATATGCAAGTTTTGTATCGGAGTTCTTAGACCTGAAATCTCTATGAAACTCTTTATGAATTACTGTGTACTTTGACATACACCTAACGTGCTCGTAACAGAGTGACAAGTACGGGTATGATTGGGTATACATTGATTCATGTTAGAGAGCATGAGAGAAGTGAAGCGATTACCCCTCTCAATAAGAGAGAAAATATCATCGGCCACTTGATCAGTGAACTGAGAAGTGTATGGCCATACCGAGATGAAATAATGAGTAATCATTATTTATCTGAGAATTCAGTGTCACTGGAATATCAAGAAATGAATTAATGTATATAAGGATGACTAGTTCCATGCCTTATATTAATTCTGATATTTATGGGTAAGGGACTATGCAAAATTGCATTAGGTCACCAAATGCCATATGCATTTTCATTTAATTTGGAATGCTATAATATCTTGCTAGAGAATATATATATAGCCTTTGAATTAATTTATTAATTCATTGCCAACATTAAATGGACCTATAGGATCGCACACAAAGCATTGGGCTTAAAATGTTTAAATTAAGTATTGAGCATTAATTTGGGCTTTTAATTAAAGTCAAATTAATGTATGTAATGGGTTATAATATTGCTATTGGGCTTTGGTCCATGAGAGAGAGAAATTCAGCCCACAAGGTTTAATTTCAATTAATTAATTATCTTGTGTTAATTAAGTTAATTGAGTATTAAAGCCTAAAGGAATTTAAATTAAATCAAATCACTTAAATATATAATGAAGTGGCCGAAATTCCAAGATGGAATTCAAGGAATTTCGGCACATGCAATTAAGTTATATTAAGTGATTTTATTTAATTAAATGTCTTATGTTTTATTTCAAATTTGAATTTTAAATTCAAAGGATTTTAATTCAAAATGTATTACTTATCTTTAGGAAGTGATAGAGTTTGAATTGCTTATCTTAAGGTAGGAAATTCAGATCAAAACACTTGCCTAAGAGATAATGATATAAAAGAAATAAAACCCTAGGAGAGACATAGAAGAGTTGACGCAAAAACCTAGGGTTTTCTGTGAAAATTGCGTGACCTTCATCTCTCTCTCTCTCAATTCTTTTGGCCCAATTTCTCACAAGGAGAAAGGATAGTTCCTCATTCTCTTGTGTTATTGGGTAGTAATAGCAACCTAAAAGAAGTACAAAATCAGATTTTGTAGCTTCAATCCATAGCCATTACTCAATACAGAAAATAGAGAGCGAGCAATCTCGATTTTAAGCCGACGGTGCAATTGTGTGTGTGAAAATAGAGGGATTGGCGAAAAAGGCTATTCCTTGGCATTGGTGATCGAGATCTAAGGTGGATAAAGGCATCTTGGTTGCTGGACATCACAAAATCAAAGAATAAAAAGGCATCATCTATTGTAAGTTTCAAAACCCTAAAATTGCATGTTTCGATTCTTGCTTTGGATTTGTATGGTATGTACGATGAATTTTTTGTTTTTCCGCTGCGTTATCATGACACTCATACCATATCATATTCCATCACATTTTTCACATATCTCATCACAATCACTTCACTATATTGAATTATTTTCCAATAATTCAATATTTTTCATTATACATAATTAACTTTTTGCTTCTCATTTATTCATATAACATGAATAAATTCTCTATCAATTTATTTATACCTCATTTCACATCTAATACCCATACATACATAATTTATGCCTTAAACCCTTATAAATTCCAATTTTCATTATTTACATAACTTACTAACTAGCTTTACAAATTCTCATTAAATTTCATAAATCATATAAAAATTCATGGAAGCTAAATATGACATTTATAATTAATTTAGGCTACTAATTACTAATTTCATGCAAAAATCACTATTTTTGCCTTAACCCTAAAAATTTTATTTCTTCATTATAATCATTCACATAGCATCAAATATGTTCCAATTTCATTTTTCCCAACTTAATTTTAATATTTAACCAATTTAGCAATTTTTTTCCTAATTACATAAAGAGAATTAATTCAAATAAATAGGAAATACTTAGATTTATTAGTCACATACCACAATATCTTGATAAAGAGTGCCTAGCCTTCCTTCTCTTTACCCTTATCCCTTGAATTTCTTCCTTCACCTTCCACACCTAATACAACTAGCCTATTAAACCTTAGCTTTCTTCATTTTATTGATCTCAAATGCCAAATCCAAGCTCAAAATCATAAACTACACCTCAAAATTCATGGAAAAACACTAAGAAAATAATTTAAATCCATAAATTTCTTAAATTCCAACTTACCCTATTTTCTTTAACCATTTGATTTTCTAGCCTTCCCTTGCTCAAACCAGTTAATTGAGGCTACTAGGGTGAACTAGAAAGGTGAAACTTTAATTGTTTTGTTGAAAATTATGAGAAATTTGAAGTGAAAGAAGAAGAAATCAAAGAGAGGAAAGGGAGAGTATAGTTCGGCCAACTAAGGAGGAGGAGAGAAAGCTAGCTAAATCTGGAAATTTCTCTAGATTTTCTCTCTTTATATACCTCTCAATTGGGTCTAAATATGGGCTTATTTTATAGGCTTAGCCCAATTATAAATTTAAGCCCATTTTAGGCTATTTAAGGCCCAAACCAAATTCTCTATCTTCCTGACTTTAAATTACTTCAAAAATAATTTCATAAATTTTATCATATCAAAAATAACTAGTACACAAATTTTTTGCTCAATCGGAGTCCGTTATCGATTTGATTCGACAACTGCTTGTGTCACCGAAAAATTCAATTCTCATCACTAAAATATTCTACACAAAAATTCATGTAGGCATACAAAATCTTCTAATTTTTGGAGTTTATATACTATTTTTAATTATTTACGCAAAATCAAGTTACCTTCCATACCAGGGAAATTGACTCGCTATCTTTTTTGTATTTTTGACCTTTGGAGGCCTATTTTTCCTCAATTTTACTTCAAATTTCAACCTTAGACTCTCCATGACCAGTACTTTCTGATGGTCTAATAAAATATTTTTGACTTTCGAGTGTCCTTTTGGGCCCAAAAAGCACTATTCACCATTGAAAAGTACATTTCGCGGCTGACTTAGTGTTGAGGCCATTACATTTTTCTCCTACTTAAAATAAATTTTGTCCTCAAAATTTACCTGAATTGAATAGTAGAGGATACTGCTGTCTCATGGTCAACTCAGGTTCCCATGTAGCTTCTTCTACATTGTGGTGATACCATAGGACCTTTACCAACGATATCTATTTGTTCCTGAGTTTTCGGACTTCTCTAGCTAAAAGCTTCACTGGTATTTCTTCATAGCTCATGTCAGCCTGAACATGTATCTCTTCTGGTGCTATCATATGGCTCGAATCAGACCTGTATCTCCGGAGCATGGACACATGGAAGACATCATGTATCTTCTCCAAAGTAGATGGCAGTTTCAACCTATAGGCCACGGGACCCACTCTTTGAAGTATCTCATAGGGACCTATAAATCTAGGGCTCAACTTGCCCTTCTTGCCAAACCTCAGAACTTTCTTCCACAGAGATACTTTCAGAAAAACTTTGTCTCCGACCTGAAACTCAATATCCTTTCTCTTCAGATCTGCATAAGATTTCTGACGGTCCATTGCTTCTTTTAAGCGGCTTTTGATAATCTAAACTTTCTCTTCCGAATCACGAATCAAATATAAGCCCAAAAGCTTGTTCTCACTCAGTTCTGTCCAGCACAATGGAGTTTTATACTTCCTACCATATAAAGCTTCAAAAGGTGCCATTTTTAAACTAGACTGGTAGCTATTGTTATATGCAAACTCAGCCAAGGGCAAATGCTTTTCCCAATTGGTGCCAAAATCAAGAACACAACATCGAAGCATATCCTCTAATATCTGAATCACCCGCTCAGACTGGCCATCAGTCTAAGGGTGAAAAGCTACGCTGAGGTGAAGTCTGGTACCTAGAGCATCCTGAAAAATCTTCCAGAAGTGAGATGTAAACCTAGGATCCCTGTTCGAAATAATTGATATAGGCACTCCATGTAACCTAACCACTTCACTGATATAAATCTCTGCTAGCCTGGTCAATGAATAATCCATTCGCACTGGCAAGAAATGAGCGGATTTAATGAGTTGGTCAACAATTACCCAGATGGCATCATGTTTTCTCTGAGTTACAGGTAGGCCAGTCACAAAATCCATAGTCACTTGATCCCATTTTCATTCCAGAATAACAAGTGATTGAAGAAGTCCAGAAGGAACCTGATGTTCTGCTTTCACCTGTTGACATGTCAGGCATTTACCTACGAATTTAGTCACATCACGCTTCATACCTGGCCAACAATAGTAGGCTTTCAAATCTTGGTACATTTTATTACTCCCATGATGCATAGCATAGCTACTATGGCATGCTTCTGTCAGGATCTCTTTCTTCAAATCTTCTTAAGCTGACACACAAAGTCTTTCTTTATAACAAAGGCTTCCATCATCAGACAATTAATAATCACTTTCACTATTGTGCTGAAGCTCGTTTACAATAGCCATTAGCCGGTCATCTTTCTTCTGAACCGCTTTCACTTTATACACAAAAGTCTAGTTTAACTCGAAGCTCAGCTACTATAGCTCCATTAAGCTCAACACAATCAAAGATAAGAATATGCTTAAAACCAAGAAATAATCAACCAATATTGAAATTAAGCTCAAAATAAAGTCATAACAATGAAAATATAAGATTTCAAGAATCCATTAGCAAAAGAAGAAAAAACTATTTCCTAAACATAATTATAAACTAAAACAAAGTTGAAAAACTAAAACAAAGTTGAAAATAAAAATAAAAACAGAAAAACTAGAAAAAATAAGTAAAACTAAAGCAGTTAATCCCTTCTAATCCCTAATTGATCTTACTAATTCCCCCCCTTCTTGGTATTTTGGACTGCTATTTATAGGAAGCGAACTCTGCTAAAACAGGAAGCTCGAGAAAATCCTTCGCGAAATAGGAGTCTTTATCACGTGGCCACGTCCTTCCCTTTGTAATTGAACATGTGGTCACGTGTTTCTTAGGCTTCCCTCACATGTGGTCACGTGTGGAATATGCCTTGATCACACGTGGTCACGTTTTTCCTTTGGTTTCTTCATTTGCTCTTTCACATGGCCATGTGTTGCTTAGTTCATTTTCACACGTGGCCATGGGTCTTTCACTACTAACCTTCACGTGGTCACGTGTCTCTTGCTTCTTATTAAACACGTGGTCACGTGAAGAACTTCTAAACCTCACGCTTGCATCAAATTTTCTAATTCACAATTTTGGCCCAAATCTTCTTGCCTTTTTTACAATTAAGTCTTTTTTCTTGCAATTTAATCTGAAAAACACCAAAATTTATAATTAACTCCAAAAACATAAAATTAACCAATTAAACTCAAATCTAACCTAATTAACACAAAATTAACCTAATTAAACACCTAAAAATATACTAAAAACATCATATAAATGACCATTATCAATCGCCTCTGTCCTTGGGATGACTGACCAGCTGGTCTGAAAATTGAAGTATTAGGGGTTGCTCCCTTACCACGACCTCGCGGGGTTGATGACCTTGTACTAGATGCTAGTAAAACGGTTGGAGCAATTTGTTGTAAAGGACATTTTTTTATAAGATGCTCTCGGGACCTACACCTAAAATAGGCTCTAGTCAGCAAACTTCACTCTCTTGAATGTGCCTTCCCACAATGATCACACAAAACTGGTGTCCCCCTACCACTGCCTCTGGGTGCACTAAAAGCTGTAGTGGCTGTAGATTTACCACGGGAGGCACTACCTTGGTCCCTGCCCGCTGGTGGGTGACCCTGAGGCATCTGCTGATCCTTCTGCTTTTTACTCTGTCCCGACTTGTCACTACTTTGTCCCTGCTTCCTCTTTTGCTAAAATCGAAACTGTCTTTTTTGCTTGCTCGGCTTGGGTGATTTCTAATTTGATAGCCGCATCTATCATGAATCTCAGATCTTGGTATTTTTGGGCCCCGATGATCTACCTCAACCAAGTATCTAGTCCCCTCTCAAACCACTGACGTAACCTTTCTTCTGTAGCCAAGCCTTAATCTAAATAAACGTTCAGGTGCTCAAACTCTCTGTCATACTCAGCCATTGTACGGTTTTCTTGTCTCAGCCTCCAGAAAGCATCCTGCATCGCAATCTTGTACTCAAACCCAATATACTTTTTCTCAAACTAATCAATGAAAAATTTCCAATTTAAACGGTTTGCAGGCGTGTGCCTTCTGACTGAGTCCCACCAAATGAAAGCTGGACCCTATAGTAAAGCAATAATGCCCTCAAGCTTCTCCTCTTCAAAATTGTGGGTGATTTCAAACAACCTCTTTATTTTAAAAAGCCATGCCTCTGCAGCTACTGGCGTCAAATGGTCTTTGCCTATAAAATCCTCAGCTCTTAACCTTTTTAATTACTCCAATATAGGCCTTCTTCTAAGTGGAGCAAGCTGCTGAACCTATATTACTGGTGGTGGTGCATGAGCCTATGCAGCTTGGAGGCATTGCTGGATATAATCTGACATCAAATTGAGAAAATCCAGCTGAGGAGGAAGAGGTAAAGGAGGCACTATAGGTGGAGGTGTTTGCTGCGGTAGGAACTCCTGTTGCCCCATATTACTTGAGGCCTCGCTCCTATTATCCCCAGGCTCGCGACTCGATTCTCCAGACATCTTTTAACTATAAAATAGAAGGGAGAAAAAATATATTAATTCCCAAAAAATACTTCTCAAAATAGCAATTGGCATGTATATAACTTATTTAAATTAAATATTGCACCCACTCTGATCTTAAAACCGCCTAATCCTTGCTCTGATACCACAAAATGTAACACCCTTAATAAACTTAACACTGTTCTGGTACACCACAGGCCGAAATTTTTTTCCAACTTATTCTTTTTAATTTCACAACCTATACTTAGTTATCTTAAATCCCAAAATGCCGATGACCTGGAACTGTCCAATTTACTATGCATTTAATAAAATTTTGGCAATATAACGGCTATAAATTCCTCTAACCCCCTAAAAAGCAAACAACATCCACAGCCTCTCATATGCATAATAATCACATATATCAAATCAAGCATTTATATATCCAAACCATTCATTTAGATCTATCACGTACATTTCATTTCACCAACTAAGTCTCATATTCATCATCAGGTAATGACATATTACAGTCCAAAATATCAACTCCAAAGTTTATTTACATCATACAAATCATAAGTATTATGTTTATATATATACATGCCACAAAAATTCAAAACTCTACTTCAATAAAAAAAGTCTTTCAGGAAATATTCTTGCTCCCGCTCCTGCATACCTGCACGCAGTCACAACTACGCGCAAGGCATTGACATGCCTAGTGGTGACTAACAATCTAAATATTTTCTATACTTAACTTAAAATAGTGCAATTATTCAAAAATTCTCCATGTTAATTTGTCGAGTAAATTCAAATAACATTTTTCCTTTTAATTAACATTTTTAATTTGCTAATACACTTTTATTCTTCAAATACTTATTTCTTATCAAATTGCACATTTAGTTCCAACTTTTACTTTTTATCAATTTGGTCCCTCTTTCTTGTTAATTTATAAATTTAGCCTTTTATGCTTCTTTTTAACATCTAAACTATTAATTAAGGTACTTAACCTTAATTTTACACTTAGTTAAACATTTTTATGCAAAATTTCATTTTAATCCTTGTTGGCTATAAAACTTCATTTTAATACATTTTAACCATTAATTGACTCTTTTATCCTTAATTAGGCAATTCTCAATTAATTTACTTAACTTTTATTCTTTTGGAAAAAAATATAATTTTGCCCCTGAACTTTCTTTTTCTTTCAAATTAGTCCTTTTCCACTTTTAATTAATATTTTTCATTTCTTTTTCACATTTTCTCATTCAATTTTCATTATGCCCCTAGTTCTGACCCGATAGAAAACTCCAAATCGGATATACGAGATGTGGACCCTGTAGGGCCACAACAGAGATAGAGAAATGACCTCCATAGGGCCAATTCTCACAGAGCAGAGAACAGAGACAAAGATGCCATGGTGATAAAAGATCCAATCCATAGCATAGTAAGTCGTCATAACTTGCACTACGATACAAAGATATCCCTATGACCAGCTAATTATATCTTGAGCTAATTTTTATTGCCTGATTATTTCTAAGGGTATTTCTGTATATACTTTTACTTATACATATTATACTATTTATTTCAAAAATACCTTAATATTGCATATAAATTTCTTAAAATTTTATATGCACATTTTTTCACATATCTCATCACAATCACTTCACTTTATTGAATTATTTTCCAATAATTCAATATTTTTCAGTATACATAATTAACTTTTTACTTCACATTTATTCATATAACAAGAATAAATTGTCTATTAATTTATTTATACCTCATTTCACACCTAATACACATATATACATAATTTATGCCTTAAACCCTTATAAATTCCAATTTTCATTATTTACATAACTTACTAACTAGCTTTAAAAATTCCCATTAAATTCTATAAATCATAAAAATTCATGGAAGCTAAATATGACATTTATAATTAATTTAGGCTACTAATTACTATTTTCATGCAAAAATCACTATTTTTGCCTTAGTGTAATTTTCGGCCATCACTTAAATATAACCCTAAAAATTTTATTTCTTCATTCTAATCATTCACATAGCATCAAATATGTTCCAATTTCATTTTCCCCAATTTAATTTCAATATTTAAGCAATTTAGCAATTTTATTTCCTAATTACATAAAGAGAATTAATTCAAATAAATAGAAAATACTTAGATTTATTAGTCACATACCACAATATCTTGATCAAGAGTTCCTAGCCTTCCTACTCTTTACCCTTATCCCTTGAATTTCTTCCTTCACCTTCCACACCTAATACAACTAGCCCATTAAACCTTAATTTTCTTCATTTTATTGATCTCAAATATCAAATCCAAGCTCAAAATCATAAACTACACCTCAAAGTCCATGAAAAAATACTAAGGAAATAATTTAAATCCATAAATTTCTTAAATTTTAACTTACCCTATTTTCTTTAATCACTTGATTTCTAGCATTTCCTTGCTCAAATCACTTGATTGAGGCTACTAAGGTGAACTAGGGAGGTGAAACTTTAATTGTTATGTTGGAAATTATGAGAAATTTGAAGTGAGAGAAGAAGAAATCAAAGAGAGGAAAGGGAGAGTATAGTTTGGCCAACTAAGGAGGAGGAGAGGAAGCCAGCTAAATCTTGAAATTTCTCCAGATTTTCTCTCTTTATATACCTCTCAATTAGGCCTAAATATGGGCTTAGCCAAATTATAAATTTAAGCCCATTTTAGGCTATTTAAGGCTCAAACTAAATTCTCTATCTTTCTCACTTCAAAAATGATTTCATAAATTTTATCACATAAAAAATAACTAGTACGCAAATTTTTGGCTCAATCGAAGTCCATTATCAGTTCGATTCAAACTTATTAGTTCAATTTCACAACTGTCGATGTCACCGAAAAATTTCATTCTCATCACTAAAATATTTTACACAAAAATTCATGTAGGCATGCAAAATCTGAAAATTTTTGGAGTTCATTTACTATTTTTAATTATTTACGCAAAATCAAGTCATCTTTTTTACCGAAAAAATTAACTCGTTATCTTTTCGTATTTTTGACATTTGGAGACCTATTTGACCTCAATTTCACTTCAAATTTCAACCCTGGACTCTCCATGACCAGTACTTTTCGACGGTCTAATAAAATATTTTTGACTTTCGGGTATCCTTTCGGATCTGAAAAGCACTATTCACCATCAGGAAGTACCATTCACGGCTGAGCCGGTGTTGAAACCATTACAACAACAACTACTACTACTATATATTATTGTTATTATTATTATTATTATTATTGGATCAAGATAAAAGAATCCTTTAAGGCTCTATAACGAAATGGGCTTCCAAGTCTCAAATCAATCTGAAGTGTGAAAAGGACTTCAAATCCACTATAAAATTAAACTAGAAAGGGCCTTAGGCCCATAACAAAGTTGAAAAACACCCTAAGGACTTAAACCCAAATAGAATTAAGGGAAAAGATACTAAAATGCCCTTAATATTGTCCTAAATAGGCTAAAATACTCCTAATTTTTTTTAAATAAAAATGTCTATGATATTCTAAAATCGTTGCTAAAATGCCCATCTTTCAAGTTACCGTAAACTTCGAGTTAATGGTGCTGACAAGACATTAATACGTGGCAAAATATTCTATATCAACATCACATGTATTTGCAATCCAAATATAATTAGGGTCATTTTAACATCTTAAGAAAATTTTAGGAGTATTTTAGTACTCTAAAATACTTTAGAAGTGTTTGAGTATTTTGAGAAAAACGTTTAATGCATTATAGTACCTTAATGAAAACATTAAGGGCGCTTTTGTATGGTAAAGAAAACATTAAAAATCAATGTTTGCTACATTAGATATTAATTAATATTTTTTACAATAATTAATAAATACTTTTTACATAGATGTATGGATAAGAAAATAAATTATATAGCTTAAAAATATTTATTAATTAATTTTTCTTAATGAATATAATATTAAAATTTGACTACAAATATGCCCTTAACGTTTTTGTTAGGGTACTGTAATGGACACATCAACATTAAGGGCATTTTTGTAGTCTAAAGAAAATATTAAGAATATTGTTTCTAAAATCTTAACATTAGGGGCATTTTTGGAGTCAAATTTTGATATTATATTCATTAAGAAAAATTAATTAATAAATGTTCTTAAGTTATATAATTTATATAATTTTTTCTTATTCGTATATTTATATAAAGAGTATTTATTAATTAATGTAATAAATATTAATTAATATCTAATATAATAAATATTAATTTTTAATATTTTCTTTAGAGTATAAAAACATCCTTAATATTTTTCATTAGAGTACTATAATACCCTTAATATCTTTTTCAAAGTATTAAAATACCTTTACAATTTTTTTCTCACAATGCCTCTGATTATGTTTGAATTAAAATATATGTGCCGCTAACGTGACACATTTTGCCACGTATCAATGCCATGTCAGTGCTGTTAACTCAGAATTGACGGTAATTTGATGAAACGATATTTTAGTATCGATTTTAAAGTATCAATAGTATTTTCGTTCCAAAATAACTTTAGGGATAATTTAGCCCATTTGAGACACCATGAAAAACATTTTAGTACCCCTTTTCTAGAATTAATATTTAAATGGGCCTCAAGCCCAAATAGAGTTATCATTTAAGTAGGCTTTAAGAAGAATTTATATTTAAACAGATTTCAAGCCCAAATAGAATTAAATATAAATGGGCCTTAAATCCAAGCAGAATTAAAATGTCAATGGAAAAATTTAAGGGGAGCGAAACAAAACTACCCAAAAAACAGCACTCATTATTAAAAATACCTCCACCTCCACCTCCTTTTCCTTTTCAACATTACCTTTTTTTAAATTTCTATTTTTAAAAATACCACTTTTTGAGTCACACACAAACTCTCCTTTCTTTCTTTCTTCTTCTTTCGCCATTCCACTTCTTTCGTTTTCTTCTTCTTGTATTCTTCTTCCTGCTGTTAGATGAAGATTTTGAAGCTTCCTTTTTCTTAATTTCTGCTCTACATTTTTAGTTGAATAAGATTTTGAAGGTGAGTCTCCTCCTCTACCGTTTTTCTTGAAAATTAGTTCTGTTTTTTGTTTCTCAAACGTGAAATTTTAAACATTAATCCAAAAATCAAATTTGAGTTGTATTTGAAAGTTGGATGTTGTATTTGAGGGTGATTTCTTAGGCATAACCGGTTGTTCAAATCAGTTTGTTGAATTGTTGTTATTTATTTCTTCTTGTATCGTTAATTTGTTAATTTGCAGATGTAGAATTTGGTTTATTAATTTCTGTATACAAAGTGTTTGACAAAATGCCAATATGAATTTTTTTATGAGAAAATTTTCTATAAAATAATCTAATCCTAATAAATATATTGTCCATGATAAACTAATTCTACTCTTCTATGATATTTTAAACATTTTTGTTCCGTTCTCATTCTTATTTTATAAAAATTCATAACAAAATTAATTAACTCCTTCTAATTTTATCCTCTCGTCCAACTATAGTGAGTGCTATATAAAATTGTGCATAATGAGTGAAGAAGTGCCTCCAATTCTCATATACAGTACATGTACATATATAAGTTCTTAAAGGGTGAGTTGGACGAGAATACATAATTATGCATAGTTATTTGTTTCAGTGTTAAGGTTGTTGAGAGAGAATGAATGAGTAGAATGACATAGGCCATTGGTGAATGCAAATAATTGCTCCAATAATAAGCCTCCATTTCTCATTACCCTATCCTCTGGCTCCTTCTCTGCATCCCTGTTGTGTCTAATGCATGAAATCACTTGTAATAATAAAAAATTATTACAAACTAGACTGGTTCTTAGCATTAAAAAACAGCTTCATAAATATTTCCATATATATGCTTGTCTTAATTTCGGCACCTTCATAAATATTTACTAACTGATCCATTAACAGGAATTGCAAACTAGACTTATATGAACTAAGCTAAATGGAATAAAACCTCTTATTTTGCTTTTGAAACTTGATGATTTGTTGCATGTTTTTTCCAAAATGATCGAACTTTGTTTTATAACCTCATTGCCAAAGCTCCAGTACCTGAATTATAATGCTGTCTTTATTTCTTAGCCATGAAATTTCTTAACTACTTGTAAGGCATTCGTATAGTTTCACAAAATGTCTTTATTGATATTGTATTTTGACACTTTTTTAATGCAGATATGGATAATATTCCTGTTTTGATTAAGTATAAAGGAAAATGGACAAGTGACAACAAATTCTAAGGATTTGAAGTAAAGGAGTACCAATACCAAATGATTGTAGCTATGAAACTTTTGTTGGGATAGTATCAGATCAATTAAAAATCACTACAGAAATAGTTCATATCAATATAAAGTATTTTGTCAAAGATTTTCCATTAGAAGTAGAAGATGATGATAGCATGAAATTTTACTTGGAATTGAAGAAGAGGGACACGGATCTCACAGCGTATCCTTTAGATCTTACAAAGATTGAGAAAGGTTAGAAACAACCAATTTTTATTACATTTATAACTTACACATTTTGGTATATGGCTGGTATACCAGGTATACTGACCAATATACAAAAAACCTAAACAATTATGCAAAATTTCATGTGTACGTGGCCTCCCTGGGGGGTACACTATCAAGAATTAGGAAGGAAAGTGCGCCTTTGAAATCTCTAGTCGAAAAAGAGAAAAAGGGGAAACAAAAGTAAGAAAAAAGCAACCTAGCCTTCAAATTTACCGAGTTCCAAAATAAATGGAACATCCTGCTAATATCAATGTTTAAGAAAGATTCTCAACCAGGAGATTGTATCTAATGATATTTTATATATCATCACTCTTGTATTTTTCTATTCAAGAATTAGGACTAATAATTTTTAGTTTTCAAACACAAAAGTAGTTTTGGTAACTTTCTTCTTTATATGATGAATCGTTACTAGTTCGCTGAAATCATGAAACGAGTGTCATAAGGCTACTAATGTATTGTGGTATACCTTAGAATGCAGACTTCCAATCTCAATTCTAGATTTTGGTATACCACTGGTATACCAGGTATACCGCTGGTATACCAAAATCCAGATTGCCAATCTCAATTCTGGATATTGGTATACCGCTGGTATACCAAAATCCAGATTGCCAATCTCAATTCTGGATTTTGGTATACCACTGGTATACCAGGTATACCGGAGGTATACCAAAATCCAGATTGTCAATCTCAATTCTGAATATTGGTATACCGCTGGTATACCAAAATCCAGATTGCCAATCTCAATTCTGAATTTTGGTATACCAAAATCAATCTCAATTCTGGATTTGGTATACCGCTGGTATACCTGGTATACCAAAATCTAGATCGTCAATCTCAAATTCTGGACTCCAATATTTTTTTATTTGTAACATGCCGTTTCTTTTCTTCCTTATAAAAAAATATATGGATAAAATTTCGTAAAAAAAATTATGGCATTCTTTAAATCTAAAATTAAAAAAAATGATAAATCAAGTAATTTCCTTTATATTTTTTTTATAGCATAATAGAAAATGTAACCATTTTTTTAAACCAAAATTAAAAATAAAGGAAATTCATATAAATTCTTTTATTTTTTCAATGTATGTTTTAATCAGTATTTTATCTCTTTAAATAACTTAAATGAGTGGTATTAGCCAAATTTACTATTTTCGTACCCTTCAATTAAATTTGAATTCACTTTCATGCGATCTATGTATACTGCACTTTTTAATGATCCAATTATAACTTGAAAAATTATACTAACAATGAACCAACAAAGTTAAAGGAATTGAGATTCCATTGTGAACCTGAGCACCATTCCCTTTAGTCTGTTTCTAGGAAGCTAAAATAGCAAATATAATATAATCTAGTGCGTAAATCATTGCCCAGCTTATAAATTGATAAAAGGCAATCCAAAAGGGTAGAAGATTATTGGCCTCATACTTGCTACCTATATGTATATATTAATTAATAAGTATAAAGAAAGTACATGTGTCGGGCTGTTGTTGAAGATTCTTTAAATTAATTACAGCTATTTTTTGAGAGAATAATAACAACTATTTTTTTGCTGCATCTTTCTAAAATGGAATATATTTTTCTTTTTATAGAACAGGCATATAGCAGAATTATAATTGTTAAAAGGACTGAACTCAAAAGTGATATATACGTGTTGGCTATCTAATAAAATCTTTAGTAATTAGATTTGCTTTTTAATTGCCCATCAGATATTCTCGAGATCTATACCAGTCTGTGTCGTTGACCATCTTAAACCCTGGAATGTAAGAACATCTTCGACCAGACTCTACATCATAAGTGCAAACACTGTTGGGTCCACAAATTTCATGAACAGTGCAGGGCTGAGAAGTGAGTTACCATGAAACAACCCAAGATTCCTTTCCTTCTTCACGACTGTACAACCGAAGATTACCATCAAAATCAACCTTCAATCTTCTTTGCAAACTCTGTCCATAATCAACAGCGAAAAAACTGAAATTATCAGTAGATAAAAAATTATCCAAGGAATCAAGCACCACAATTTGCTACTGTTGTAAGTAGACCTTTGCTCTTCCCAGGGTAAAGACTTAGGGTCCGGCCAGAAAACACTTGAGATCTCAGGACCATCGTAGAGAAGACGGAGAACTGAAGAAAAGCTCTGTTAACAGAGCTTGAAAGAAGAAAGAAATATTTCAAGTATATCGTCTTCTTATTGAATGAATATAAGATTGTATTTATACAAGAATAAAACAAATAACCGCCTCTCTAACAGAAAAGACACGTAAGCAACACAAGAAACACGTGAAGTGAATACAAGAAGAAGCGCTGGAAAAACAGGGATGAACAGAGTACATAAAACTAACTGAAAAACTAAGTAATTAATAAACCAGCTAATATAATCTACAAGAACATTGTCATTGTCTAAATAGAACTTGTAAAACCTTGTCAAAAAGTTACTTCAACTTCTGGAAGAAACAAGCTGCGTGTCCCTATTGAAAAGTTGTAGAGCAAGCAAGGTTGGGTGAATCAAAACTTTGCCACAAAATGCCTTGAGTAGTGTTATGCAAAACAAGATTGCTGCTGTCTTTTAGGTCCAATTGAGATAAAGACGACACAGTATCGGTAGCCCAAACTGGTGGCCGACCACCTGCATCGGTGATGATAAGGTTACCAGTTCTGAGAAGGGAGAGTTTTGAGCGTCTTCCATTTGGTGACGCATGAAGGATCATTGTACCATATGGCAAACCAATAAGCATTATTTTTCCCAGCAAAGTAAAAGCCAGCGGCGATTTTTCCGTTCAGTGAAATCAAAATATGGTCTGGATCTTCCACAGAAAGTTTTACCTGTATCATGCTTCACGACTGATTCAGTAGAATCGGTGAAAAAAACTGAGTCGAAAAGATGTCGTTTTAGAAGAGTAAGATGAAGATATCAACCATCGTTGAGAAAAAGACACTGAAAAAACCAAAAGAGAAGAGCAAGAGAAGATGAAACGGTTGGTAAAAGGAAAATCAAAGTTCTGTACAGGAATTAAAAGAAAAAACAAAAAGCGGTATTTTTAAAAACAGAAAATTTAAAAAAGGGTAAGTTTAAACATTTTAAGAAATAGTTGTATTTTTAAAAATTATAATTAAAAAAGTGATAATCTGTGTAATTTCCTTAAATTTAAGTCCAAATTTGATCTCATAGTGACGTAAACAATTTGGATGCAATCCTCTCCTCTTTTTCTACTTTAAATTAATAATTATCAACGATAGCCCACCACATAAAAAATCCAGTGTTTTTAAGTCATTAAAGAAAAGAAAGTTAAATTAGGACCTGTCAAGTTGTGATTAGTTATGGTTTCAAAATGGAAGAACACATATCGGGATTGGCTGAATTTTAATTTTTTTTTACATTAAATTTTTATATTTTTAAAAGTTAACATTAAAGTTTTATGCTTTTTTAAACAATTTAAATTAAATCAGATCAAATTTAGATAGAATTGACGAAATTAAAATACAAATTTTATTAATTGTATGACATTTATTTATAAGAACTATGGAATTTACTAAAATAAAAAAAAATGTCAATTCATTTGGCATGTCTTAAATAATTTTATATTTTTTTTATGTTATGGTGTATAGCTTTCAAAATTATTTTAAGTTGATCTTGTATAAAATTAACCAGCAGTGAGCAAAAAAAAAATTGAAATTTCTATTAATCAAAAAACCAATCCAATTTTTAGGTTAATTAAACTGAAAATTTAGATTTACGATTTTTACTTTTAAAAATTGATGATTAATCGAACCAATCCGAAATCAATCTATATATATTTTATAAATTATATTTTAAAATTTACACTTATATTTTTCAATATTTGTATAATTTATAAATATTATAATATATAATTTTCTAAAATAGTCTTAAAATATATATTTTTAGTAAATAAACATTATTATTATTATTATTATTATTATTATTATTATTATTATTATATGTGTATAATTAGCATTCTCTTATTAGTTTCATATTGAATATATTTAATTCTTATAAATTAATTATGAAAATTTTATTTTTATTTTGATTCTTTCAATAGATATTGTATTTAATTTGTATTTTTTCATTTCTAATGCATTTTTAGCTATTAAAAATAATATTATAAATTGTATAATTTACTAAATTTATATATTAAATTTTTTTAGTGATTAACCGGTAAATCAATCTAAAAAATCGAGTAAAATCGAAATCAATATAGTGGATAGTAGAATTTAATGGACTGATTTAATAAAATTATTAATAGACTGGTTGATAGGTTTATGCTCACCCCTGAAAGTAACAACGTGCATTTTATTTTTGTCAATTTCAGCTAAATCGAATTTATTGCAAATGTTTTTCGATTATGTTAGTTACAACTAAATTGAATTTATTGTGAGTAATTAAAAAAAGAACATAAATTTAATGAAATTAATACAAATTTTAAAAGTGCAAAAAAAAAACCCAAATTTGAGGAGTTCCATAATTTTTTTTTTCCTTTGAAAACCAAAAGGCCTACTTTGGATCATCTCCGTTTTTAAAAACATCCAAATGAAATGGGTATCAATAACTTGTATTAGAATACATTAAATAATATTAAGAAATACGTTATTTAAATGATAAAGTAATATTCATTAAAATGAACATCTTTAAAAATTAATAAATATTGTTGAGACAATAAAGAGATACTACTTCAAGCGTAACTCTCCGCAAAATATTTGGGTAGTAATATGGTAACTATTCAAGAGCTTTCAGATTCGTATTACCTATTAAAATATATATACAAAATAATAAAAATTAAAATATGAATTTACATCAAATATATCCATTCCATAAATAAGAAAATTACATTCAATTAAGAAAAAAAATATAAGCATTAATATGCAATAAATAAAGTATTGAAACATAGTTAACCAAAATAAGCCTTCCACGACATAATTTGTAGTCTTTCTTCTTAAATAAAGCTTTCTGTTTTTTTTTTATATCGAAAAGAATTTCAATAACTTTTTATTATAGATTTCAAAAAAAAAATAACTTTTTATTATTTTTAATAATTTAATAAATTTAAACTCTTCAAATATTATGGACTTACGCTTATATTCAACATATAGTCAATTTTACTGATTTATAAAAATTAAAAATTATAGAAAAAATAACCCAAAATTGGCTATAGTAGTTAGATTTACTTATTATTTGTTGAAAATCATTTTTTTTTTTGCAAGTTAGATTGTAACAAGCCATTAGCTATCCAATTATCAAAGTCCTAGAAAAATAAATTGGCTTAATATACGAAATCCTTCTAAATTTATAAAAAATTTGAAAAGTCATACTTAAATTTTGACTACGTTGAAACAAAATAACCGCAGTGAAATTTTTATAACAATTGACAAGAAAGGAATATATCAGCAATATTGAGAGGATATTACAGAAATCCACTCAACAAGTTAGGAAAAGAAAAGGTGATACCATGATGAAATTTCTCTATTCAAATTTTTATTATTCTTTCTTTGCAAACAAAAGAAATTTTTTTTTTCTATTTCAGATTCAACTTTGTAGTGTTGGAAGTCAAACATATAACTATGTATTTATGAGTTGTGAAGATGCTAAAATATGTATATTATAAGGTACCAAAATGTTAGTAGTAATTAGAGTCAAATCCAAGTTCCGTGATCACATGGAGAGCAACCCTCTTGAGCAATGTCGGTAATTTGAACTCCAGAGTCATAAATTTCCCCAGACTTCCAATCTTCAGGAAGAATTTTCCGTGCCCAAATCCATTTCCCATCATATCCAGCTGTTACCACAAATCTGAATTGCAATGCCCCTGCCGGAACTCTGCTTGTGTCCCATACCGCCCCGTGGTTCCGGCTCATGTAACCCCAATTTGAAGAACCAACCTGTAATTAATCCATTTACCAAAAATTTAAAACCAACCATTATATGATCTCTATTTTAATATACTTTTGGTGCATGTACTTAATAATCTGATTTTATGTTATATAAATTGTAGCCTACCTGGGCTACATCAATTGCAACTATTTCTGTCTGACCCCCTTGATATAGCACTTTTATGCCCAGGTAGTTTGGTTTTTGGCTTGATTCTTCTACTCTCACGGCTAAATTCTTGGTTCGGTATGCACATGGTACCCTGTTCAACCAACCAAATTAACACTGTAAGAACTCTAGTAATTCATTATTTAATTTAGTCTACTGAAGAATCATGTTACAATCATAATGTTTTTGGTCAAATAAATTAACAAATGTGACCGTTACTAACATTAATGTACTCGGTTCTTTTCTCTAAGCTAACTTGACGACAATTTTGTACAAAATGTCGCCCCACTTCACAATGATTTGTTTATGTAGTTTAGGGTTTAGGGTTTATGTAGTTGGTGAAACGAAACCATTATTAAAATAAAACATTAAACAGTGATCAAATTGATTTTTATTATTCAATTTGTTCAAAGAAATTAATGCAAATCCAAAGCTCCTTTGAATTGCCGGGGTTTGAGTGATGCAGAATTGAATAATAATAATAATAATAATAATAAATAATAAAATATCACCTTTTATATTCTACGTCGACAATCCCAAGTTTCATGATATCTTGGCCCATGCCCTTGTTGGCCATAGCCGTGAAAGCTCTGCTACTGAGCACAAAATCTGTCTGGTTATTACGATTTAAATCAGTCACAATCACTGTAGTGCCTTTGCTGCTACATACATTTTTATTATTGCATCTTATCTGCGAAAAAGCCAAAAATGTAACCAAATCAAATTTAATGATAATTCCATTGGAAAAGAACAGTTAACAGCAACATAAACAGGAACGAATAAGATCTGCAAACCTGAAAACAGGCACCGCAGCCAGCTCCATCTTTGTAAAGAGAAGGAATGGCGGCTGCAAGGTATCCACTATTGAATCCAATTGCCAAAGAACCATACCCACAAGCCCCAGCTGCAGCAATTCAGCAAAACAAAAATTACCCACTAAAAATCTCACGAAATATCAAATGGGTATCTGCCATTTTTTGTTCATTATCATTTTGCTCAATCAACTAATCAACTAGATTCAGAAAGAAAAGAAAAAAAAAACAAGAGATGAGGGAGTAAAGCATGGTACATAGAAAAGGAGAAAAAGAGTCCTACAAGAAAGTGCAGAAGCTGTAGAGAAATATGCAGCCTTGGATTGGTGCACACAGCGATCACAAGCATTAGCAGATGAGATTAGAAGGAAAAGAAAGACAAAAAAGATTGCCATTAGTTTGATGAAAATGAAGCGAAACAGAGGATTGAGATAAGAGGAAGCAGTAGGAAGAGGAGGTAGATATAATAGGTGGCAGTGAGTTTGGAGTACAGGTCAGCAATTCCCAGTTTGAAAAATGGAAATCATAAACCAAGTGCGCGTAAAGGACAACCAAAATGCGTAAACACTGCTGTGCTGGGACAATGATGGGGCATAGCACCGACTCTTTGCCTATGCATTAACAGCTGTGCCAATATGCCTCATAATAATAATATTACGCTTACCTATAATATTTCACTTTAATTTGCCAACGGTAAATACTGATTTGAAGAGCATTGAAAGATCTCGAATTCAAGTACTCTCTTCCCCTTCTCCTCTCTCTCTAAAAAAAAAAAAAAACCATATGGACGCATTAAGTGATCAATTTTGTGACTTTTGCATAATATGTTATATTTTCGCCACTTTATAATATAAGGCATCTAAAAGAAATTAAATTAATAAATCCAAGTATTTATTTAATATTTATAAAAATTAAATAATAAGATGTCAATTTCATTTAGATTTATTTAGTTAGTTTACTGTATGGACGGAATTAAGGACACCTACATTTTTGCACTTTAACAAATACATTTCTTCTTCCCATTCCCCCACTTATCTGCTCACACTTTTTAAACTTGGGAAATTCTTTAAATTAAAAAAATTGTAATGTGTTCAAAACCAAATGGGGTTGTCATAAATATAGTAACATGTGTTAGAAGGGAGAAGAGAGAATTAGATAGGAATGAATATTTCAGTCAATTCTGCCAAGTAATTTATTAATATAATTATTTACCAAAGAAATTTAAAGTCCTAGTGATCATCTAACAAATAAATTTCTATGGTCTATAAAAAAATAAAATAAAAACAAAAATAAATTCCTATGGTGCAAACTAATCTTGGACATGGGCAATTCGCCTCTGGTGCAGATCAGGTGACTGTTGCCATCTCGTAGGATTTGATCAATGTTATTAAAATTGAACTAAATAAAGAATCGAAAAATTAAAGGATTTTTTATTTGATCGATTCGATAGGATTCAACCGAATTTTTTATTTTTTTCAAAATAATATTATTTCTATTTTTTTTAAATATTATGAAAATATAACTATATAAAAAATAAAAAATAATTAAAAAAATATATTTATCATCAAACATTAATCATAAAATAATATTTTCAAGTTATTCAATATTTATAACAAATATTTAAGATAAATATAGTAAAAAATTGCAAATGTTCAAAAATATTCATCAATTATAAATTATAATTTTTATTTTATTCATAAAAAATTCATTAAAATTATCTAAATTTTAATTATTTTATAATTATATTTTATTTTTCAGCAAAAATAAAATGTTGTATGGATATTTTGGACAAAAATTAAATTTTTTTTTTAATTCAAACTGATTTTTCATTTCATCCTATTTTATCTGGTTCAAACTAATTTCTTACGATTTTTTATCAACTCGATTTTTATATATTGAACCAATTGGATAAGCTGTTGGATCAAAATTAAGCCGGTATGAACGGCCGATTTGGTCCAGTATTAATAAAATTGGATTTGATCTTGAGCAAATCAAGTAGTTTGCGCTTCACCGGTCATCTAAGATACTAGGATCCGCCTTGCATTAGGACCGCTAGTTGTGCGATGCCTATTCATTTCAAGTAGGATATCGATGCATTTTTTGATAAGTAAGATCATTGCATTCTCTAATTGTTTACTGTATGTTGTAGTCTGTGCCGTCAAAAGTGGCTTGATTGCTATCGGCTACACTTAGTGATATAGCTTGATAATAGGCCGCATTTAAGATCGAAGCCCTTGGTGACACAACACAATTGTACTCACCAGCCTCGTGTGCATTAAAGCGTTTGATGGATTCACTCAGCTAGCCAGACTCTTTAGGCTCTTCGACTGTGTAAAGGCACTCATATAACGATTCGATCAGGGAGTGCACAAAGGAGTAAAGGGGATGATCTTTGGAGATTAAAAAAAATAAAAAATAAAAATAAAAAAATTGAAGTGGTCCTAAAAATTGCGGATTGATAAATAGAAAGTTTACAAAATATTTGTCTATTAAAATTATAACTCAATTCCAAGCAATGCAATTCTGGTATTAGAGTTTCAAATCAGCCATTAATAATTTTATTAATCTAAATGATAATTGTTCCTAGTTATATGAATTTGGATGGAATTAACCTTATGAGATTATTACTTTTTCTTTGACTTTTTATGGGAGTGGAGTTGGAGCGCATTAGTATATTAAAAAGACAAAAGAAAACTAGAAAAGAACATTTACATTTAAGATGATCAAGTTTGGTGAAAGTTAATTATTGCTGGCTGATGAGTGAAAAGATAAGAACAAATTGCCACGCAAGTTCTCTCTCAGCAACAATTAAATACTCAACTATATTTTACTGTCAAACCTTCTATTTTCATTATTTTCATCTTAATGCCCACATAAATAAACCTTCTGAATTAGCAGTATTATTTCCTTCCAATAAACAAATCTATACTGTTCCCATGCATCCTGTTATCATAATACCATTGCCTAGAAATTTCATTTTTCACCTTTAATAGAATTGATAATGCTTGATATTTTCTAACAAAAGTGGCCAGGACAAAAAAGATCCAACATACTAAAAGGTCCAATCTGGCAGAAGTCCAATGTCTCAAGATCCTGCGTACACTGCCAGATGCGCAACAAAAATCCACGAGATGGAACGGCTCGATCGGACAAGGAAGAACTTATCCTGTTAGAGGCTCCTGACACATGCTAACGTCCCATCTGCTGCCTGCCATGCATCACATCGTTGTTTACCTACTCTGACACTAAGATAGGCTTATCAAGTGGCTGTCCTCACCTCTATAAATATCAGGTTCATTTCCAAAATACACATAGACAATATACATTACATACTGCTTAACACTCTTTTTTTCTCTCTCTAAAATTTAAAACTAACTTAATCATTGGAGTGCTCACTTTCGGTCCGACCGGATGAGCCTTTCTTTTTGCAGGATCTCTACCTTATCAAGCTCGACCGTTTTCTACCTTATATTCCACTATCCGCCTATTGCGACATCGTCTTGTTCACCGTACATGATTGTTCTTTTACAAAATTTAAAGATTTATCATTTGATGCTTTCACTGAGAGCCTATGGTTGAGTTAAAGATGCTTGATTCCTATAACATTAAAGTAGAAGCGGGCTTGCTGTTATACGGAGAGGACCAAAGCATAAAGCTCTATGAAAATCTTCAAGACTACATGGAAGAACCCCGAACAATGGTTAAAGAAAAAATGAGGTGGGGAAAAACTTCAGGGTGGAAGAAAGATGAAATGATGGACGTTAGCAGTAAAGGAGGATAAAATGTCCTCTTTCTGAAACGTCATGCATGGGTATGCCAAACTCCATGGTTCTCTTGTCAAAAGAGACACGAAAAATATAGGAGCCTCGCTTCTCTTATACTCATGCACGAGTAGGACAACTAAGAGGCTCATGGGCTCGAGCTTTGAGTGTTGATGTCTTTGCCTTATGAGAGACCTACTTCTCAAACTCAAAAGGCAGAGAGAAAAGAGCTACAGGGATTGGAAACCTGATCAGCCTGGTACAGAGAAAGAGGCGATTGGGAAAAGCTCTCCACTTCTCTTGACTTCCCCCTACGGCTGATCGAGAATTTCCCAAACTTTAGCTTTCTACACTCAAGTTAAAGGAAGTCAAACTGGAGAAAAAGAAAACTCGAGTCTGAAGAAGAACGAAATAGCATGCACCAAATCTGAAGGAAAGCGAAATGTCTTTCCTTCAAGACATTGCACAACTGCTACCTGAAACTTCCACAACCCCCTCGTCAGAAAAGACATAAAGAGGTATAATAAGGCAACCTTCCACTCCACTTCAGTAACAAATATAGAAGGGAAGAATGCACAGTGAAAGACGACACTCCTCATGCTTCACTTTTCATTCACCAATGCAACTAGAGCACAGAAGAAGGCTATAAAGCTATGTCTTATGGATGTAGGTAACTAATCAGCAGAGCTCCCAACGGGATCCATCGTACTTGCCCAAAGAGGGTACTAAACAGGAAAAGAGAAAATCTAAAAGAGAAAGGTGAAAAAGGTCCTAAAAACTCATCTTTTGTGATCAGAGGCACCTTCCTGAATACCAAGATCCAGCTGGATCAACACGAACGATGAAGAATCACAACCCCAAAACATTTCTGATCTCATAGGATTTGGGATTTATACCACCAAGTTGCAAGAAAGCTAGTAAAAGGAGATTAATCCCAACCAGGAGGTTGACAAGTCAACAATTACTAATTGACGAATTCCCAATCAAAGATAGAATCCAAGAATAGTTAACAAACTCTAAAGTTAACACACGAAGCACCTACAAAAATATAAACTTCTATTTGATCGATGTATATCCCAATCCTAAATATAATTTCGATCAAAAGATCGATAAAAAAGTCATTGTAATCCCAATCAAAAAACGAACATTAGAATTATAACCATTATTATCACAATGACAAATGAATGACAATAAATTTGAAGATCTCCCTAAGTCGATGAAATTGATTAAAACTTAAATGGCAAAGTATGTCTCGACAATTACTATGCAAGCCGATCGGAATATGCTAACCTACTTCATAGGTAAGGCTATCTGCCAAAAATTATTCCCTGATTAAACAACAGATGAATTAGTCAACTCGACTACTACCTTAGTTGATAAGAGTATTTAGATTTTTATTATTCGATCGAAAGGGGAAACCTTTTAGAAATCAAACTAAATTCATCAGATGGGAAGTGACAGCAAAAAGAAACAATTAAAGTATCTACTCAATAATAGCATACAGAAAAATAAGATGACGTAATGAAATTAGATATTGAAAATTTTATTGAAATTTCCAAAAGTATAGAGATACATCAAAAGTAAATTTTATACAAGAAGAAAAAACACTCCTACATCTATAACTTGCAACTCCCACTTATGGCAGGTCAGAACCTGAAAAATAGAAAAAGCTCAACTATGGCTTCATGAGAAAAAGCTAAAGGAAGCAATAAAAGACAAATGTTATATCACTTGTTAGGGCAGGTGATTAAAGGCAGGAGAAAAATCTAGCAATTCATTTGTCTTCCTAAAATGAAGAAAAATGGAAAATAAAGAAGGTCCATAATAATCAAGCGGCTTCATGGGAAAAGACAAAAGAAAGTAGAAAAAAGAAAAAGAAAAGATAAAATTCCCCAAAGCATTTCAGGAAAGCATAAGGGATACTCCTATTTATAAGAATCCCTATAAAAAACCACATCGGAGCCTTAATGAATGTAGTCATGTGATGGCCTCCAATAAATGCGAAACAAAAAATAAAGCGTTAAAAATAAAAGGGGATAACAAAACCATCGTTAACACACAAAGAATGAAGTGATAATCATTAAAAATGGCTGATATTTTATGCCTCACAAAGCGGCATCATTAAGAAACATGATGATTAAAGCACCTAAAACATTGAAGAACTTGAACAAGTCAAGTATCTAAGCCGACCTATCAAATCCCAATCATATAGATGATGACCTAGGCATAAATCTTTGCCACCACGATCAACATACATTCAAAAAGCAAAAACTCAATCCCTTTGTAGACATCATCACCACATTAGATCGGCTTAAAGGCTCGTATAGCCTCGAACAAAATAATAGCACTTCGATGGAAAAAGGAAAATCATAGGAGTATGCAAATAAAGAAATAACGTAGTGCCAAAATTAGTTAAAAAGATCAATAATGGCTCACACTTGATCGAAGGAACAAACAACTCTTCTATTGAAGCAATCCTTCCATCAAGAAAATTCGATCATCGTGAAAAATTGATAGAGAATTGGGAAAAAAATTGAGATATGCTATCATCCAATCAAGTAGAATTATCGACCTAAGATAGCCAACCGATCTTCAAAATTCATTTTGCTAAAATCTTAAAAGAAACGAAGCCTAACGCTTTATCAATACTCCACCATGAAATTGGAATGCTATTCAAATGGAAGAAAAATGAGAAGATAAAGGTTACTAAAATTTAACATAGATGGAAACAAATGTATCAATCGAAAAGCAAAAGTGGATTATGTGAAAACTCGAAAGAAATTCAACTTGCTCGATAGAAGGATCAAAATGAAATCCACCACCATCATCCCACGAGGAAAATCAAAGCAAGACTAACCTGATCAAACATCTTTGAGTACTTTACAAAGCTCCAATCCCCCAAGGTAGGTTCCATCCCTTTTATTATAAGAAGATCCGATAGAAGCTGAAAATAAGATAAAGGAATATTAAGCAAGAAAAGTCAAGCACTCTAAGAGATAAGTCGAGCGCTCGATCGAAACCTATGCTATTCTTCTAAAAGACCTCACGGAATCGAGTTATACTCCAAGCAGAGCTAAAAAAGCCTTGAAAATAAGATTCAAGTAGAGAACCATTCAAGGAAGAACACGATCGACCCCTAAAAGTGATCATGAGGGATAACTCGATAATGAGAAAAGCAAAAAACCTCTAATTAGGCACATCCACTCAGATATTTATGCAAGGACCAGAGCAAAACATGAGAAAAATCAAGATAAAATTACTCTAATTAGTCATACCCGAGTCTTTAAATATACCAGTCTTATTCAGACAAATCGGCTATCCATAGTCAACTTCACATTTTCATCAAGGTAAACCCTAATAACAACAAAGGTTAAGGAAGGTAGAATGATAATAACTCGAAAGCTACAAGGAAGTATTAGACGATCGACTTAACTAATAAAGGCTCTAGAGGTTGCATTCTGATCGAACAAACATAATGAAAGTAAAAAGTCAGACTTTGGGTAAATTTTATCTACACTAAGAATCACTTCAAAAGGCTTATTTGTTTGCATACGAAAAGCAATCGAGAAAATAAAGAAAAATGACTTCGCTCCCAAGTAGCTATATTCCTCTCACCCAACATTTACACGAATATGCTTCTCCACAGAAACTAAAAGCCTTAGACTGGTCACCACACAAACCATCATTAAAAACTATCTCTAAGGTAAAGTGGCCTCACTGCTGGAAAGCGAGAACATGAGGCAAGAAGTGTAGAAGAAGACAGAAGCAATTTCGAAACCAGAATACAAGATCAGGAAATACGCCTATACTCGCAAAGACATTAAAAAATAAGCTCTTTCAAATGGCTAGGTAAAATTTTCATATATATATATATATATTATATATATATATATATATATATATATATATATATATATATATATATATATATATATATATATATATATCATCTCTTTTGTAGGAATCTATAAGCAATATGATCACGCGATGTTAGAATGCCGCACTTCATCAGAATATTAACAAAACAATACTTCTCAGGTATAAAAACATGTACATAACAAGAAAGAAAAAATGCAAAAGCATAAAGACCAGACACAAAGTAAGACGTCAAAAAAACCCTCTTACCAGAACATCATCAAGGCTCTGAAAGATTAATAGAGCCCCGAAAGAGGGAATAAGGATTTGCAAAGCAAAAGAAAAAAATACAAGCTCAAAAAGGTTCGATGAGAAACTACAAAAGCATAAGTCAAAATACTCAAAGGAAAGAAACATGAAAACTGCTCTTAAGAGGGTGCATCCTTAAAAGGCAACGTTCAAACTAACAATTCACCAATAGGATTGCAAGCAAAGAAATGGGACACCCAACCCAAAGAAATGATGCTAACAGGATATCAATAGCAAGGAAACAAGCATATTACACGGCTCAAATTTTGCGTGTTCAAAGAAATAAATGAACACCAACCAAAATGCAAAAAAGAACCAAATGATGAAACCAACAAAGGGTTAAATGATCATCCATCCAATTATCAACTACCTAAAATGTTTTTCACTGCCTAATTTATGAAATATTGCAAGTCTTAAAGAAATACAACGATCTCCCAAGAGATTACCAATCGAATCGAAACCTCTCATGGCATAGCTTGATCTACCAATTGGAGCATCGAAGGGGGGACAAATGATAATACTTAATATTTTCTAACAAAAGGGGCAAAAATAGAAAAAGGTCCAACATAACTAAAAGTGCTGACCTAGCAGAAGCCCAACATCCCAAGGCTTTACGTAGACTGCCGAATGTGCAACAAAATTCCACGAGATGGGACGGCCCGATCAGACAAGACAGGTCTTATCCTATCAAAGTGTAACACCCTGCACTCATCCATAATTTTTATATATTTTACAGAATTTATATTCAGTCATTCACATATCATTCGCATACACATATACTAGTATTCATAACATTATTTATTTATGCAATAATAACTGCAATTACTAAATACCAGACACCAATTACAAATCAAATTGCCTAAGTTTATACAATCTCAACTGTCTTTATTTACATGTCTCTCGATCTTTCTTCTTCACGTCCCCAAATTTCCTATTCATGCAAACAGTCAACAAACCGCACGCTAAGCAACATTGTTGCCTAGTGGTGGATACAAATACACAAGATTTCATTCAAATAAATTGTATTTAATTTCATTTATTATTCGGTTGAATTTATTACCTTATTTAACTTATTATATATATAACTATATTAATTAAACTACCGTTTTATTCGTAGTGCTTATATATCCGTGTGTGTATGTATGTATATATATATATATATATATATATATATATATATATATATATATATATATATATATATATATATATATATATATATATATATTCCCTTTCCTTTTCGTTTATGTCGTTACTTGATCTTTAATAGTATTACTAATCCATATTCAATATCTTTTTACGCACATCTTTTTCTTAACTTTTCACTAATTCTCATATCATTAACATAACTATTTTATTTATCTTCTTTTTATCACAATTTATTTCATTAACATAAATTCGTCTTATTACATATTTTTAATTATGTAATTTAACTTCAATATCCGTATAAAATTTATTTATTCACTGATTCCATAATACTTTATCAGATTGTCTTTCTCATTCTTATTTTACCTTCCTTTCGTTTTTTACGTATTATTTAAATTAAATTTATTTTTCCCATATGTCACTTAGTCTTTATATGTTGCTAAGTTATTAGTTAAATTCTTATTCTGGTCAAATTGATTTTTTTTGTTATCTCCTATCTTATATTTACAATCCACTCAAGTTTTTTTTCCTTTTTAATATTTCTTACTATGAAATATCTTTTCATTTCATTTCAATTCTCAAGAGTAACAACTTTATTCTTAATTTTGTTTAACTTTTGAATTAATTATAATTTACTTTATTTATACTAATTTACTCAGATTCCTCTTTTGGCCCCTTTTTGTCCAACTCTGAATTTTAATTCCTATTAACTGATTTACCTTCGATTTCTTTATTTTATTTTGTTCTTTACCTCACACTCAAGTTTTCTCATCATTCTTTCATACCAAATAATTTACAAATTTATTTTTCCGTTTAAATTTATTTTCTCAATTTTACTATTGGCCTTTGAACTTGTAATTTATTTCAAATCACTATTATTTAAATTTCGGTCCCTTTTCTTCATTGAATTTCATATTTAATCTTTCCTTACTTTTACATAATTTATACTTCAATGACACAGTACAATTAAATCACTAAATTTTTGCTCATCACATTTGACTTTATTTATTTATTTTTTCCTTTGACTAAATTTCTTTTATACTTATTTTCCATACTTAATTCAACTTATTTTTCCACTTTGATGGAAAAATTCAATTTGGTCCTTATAGTTTCTTTTTTTACACTAATTAACTTCAATGTTTGATCAAATACATTTCTTTTTCTTTCTCACTTCAAATTAGTTGGCAAATTTTCATTTCAATCCCTAGTATTTGACTTTTATTTTATTTTGACCAAATTGATCTCAACTTTGACCAATTTGATTTTCTTTGACTTTTAATTAAATTTAAGTGCATAAATTACATTTTGGTTCCTTAAAATTTTTTTAGGATGGAAAATTACAGTTTGATCCCTGCACTTATATTTATTTACGATTTTATCCTTTTCCATCTATTTACTCAATTTAATTGCTTTATTCACTATAGCAATGGCATATTTATAATTTTATCCCTGCTCTATCACGTAATCATTTTTTTATCATTTTTAAATCTTTTAACCTTATTTTCTACTTTAATGCTCTTTTAATTCCATGTAATAAATTTTTTTGAACAATTTATTTTTTGGTCCTTATTTCTTTTCGTAATTACGATTTTGCCCTTGTTAACACATTTATTGTATTTTTCATTCATTTTCTAAGCCAATTAATTATACGATATTCTTTTTACTTTTTTGCATTTTCAATTCCCATTTTCTTATGTAATTACCATTTTCCCCCGTTTAACTTGTTAACCTCATTTTTCACTTTATTTACTATTTTTGAACATTTATGATTTCTTTAATATTATAATTACTCTTTTAATCCTGTTTACATTTACAATTACCACTTTTCCCCTAGTGGTGGAAAACCATGAACCAGATAAGCAGATGCACACATAATGAGTCGGCTAAGTAATAAAAATCATATTTTATTGTACACTTTCGATCACATCACACAAATACCGCGGGATAAATGCCCCTATGACTAGCCATACTATCCTAGAGCTGGATCACCTACTAAACACTATGGGCATTATTAATTATCATATATCATTATATTTTCCACTATTATTTATTTTTATCATACCAAATTAATCACTTTATGCTTCATTTGCACTCATCATCATTATATATAAAACCATAGATACAAAATAATAATTATTCATACACGAATCAAGTATGGCATAACAATATGGAATACTATACGGTTTCACTATAATATCATACATATATCACATTTCTTTCTTCATCTTCGTACCATTTACATTTTTATATTCATGTTAATTATCAATTTGTTAAGTTATGCTTAATTTATATCCTATTACTTAAATTTTTATCACTTCCCTCATTATGCTAATTTACACATAAGTGGATATGCTGACTATTTTTCATTCTAATTATTTTGTTACATTTCATATACATCATTCTGGCTTATTATTATGAATTACCTCATTATAATTCCACTTCCATCATGTCAATATTAAGTGCCTAATTTGACCCCTACAAAGTCCATCCTTCTCCGATTGTTTCCTTTACCTCTTTATAATTATATTATGTTAATTCATTATTTTATTAAATTATTTCAATTTATTTTACAATTTTACTTAGTTATATCTGTAATGGCCTCAATATCGGGTCATCCGTGAACAGTACTTTTCGATAGTAAATAGTATTTTTCGGACTCGAAAAGACACCCGAAAGTGAGAAAAATTTTAAGAGAATCTTAAGAAAATACAAAAGAGGCTTCACCTGGACTTATGTGGATATGTCGAGGATTAATTGAGAAATCACTATACAAGCCATCTCTACCTACCCAGCTTATAAGCCAATCAAGTAGAAGTTTAGCAGACTTAGTGTAACACCCTTATCACTCCGATTACACGGAACAGTACATGCATATCGTAAATTTTTTTCTTTTAATTAACATTTAAATAACACCAAAATTCGATATTACCAATTACTTAGGTATTCGATGACCTATAATTGCTTCGGGTTACTATTCACATAATAAAATTTCGGCAGTATAACGGCTGTATTTGCCTAGCCTCCTGAAAAATCAGACAACACACAGCCTCTCAGAGGCACAACACTTCTATAACAATCATTCCCTTTTCTCCAAAATCTCCATCAAACATCTCATACTTCAAACAGATCATCATCACAATCATACACATATATGTTTACATATCTTACATATCCAAATATTTATACATATTAGTCATTTATATACATGCCAAAGTCTACATAATGTACTAAATAACAAAATTTCTTTTCCTTCACTCTGTGCATCACTGCTCCTCCAACGCTGTACCTGCATGCAGTAAAAACTACATGCTGAGCATAAACTATACCCAGTGGTGTCTAACAATCCTAATACTTTCTTTGCAATTTTTATTTCTTTAATATACTTTATTTAACCAATTAATTTCTAAATAAGTACAATTCACGTTCCAGTGAAAACAATGATTTTTCACATTATTTACACTTTTTCTCATTTATTTCATAACGGTTGACTAATTTTCCTTTTTAGTCCACAAAATTGTGCTAAATTCCAAAAATATCCTTTTTTCTTAATATTTACGATTTTGCCATTATAGTCATTTACTTTCATTTCCTTTACATTAGTTTCATCATTATTCATCATTTATTCCTTATTTCACTACTTTTGGGTAAAATTACAGTTTAGTCCCTGTACTATAAAATCTTATCTTATTGACCTTGTTAGGTCTCCAAAATTACTATTTTGCCCTTGTTAATCATTTTTCATTTATTTTTACTTATTAATTACCCAATTTGGCAAAATTACTATTTTACCCCTAAACTTTCATTTAAGTCCTTTTTCCACTTTAAACTTCATTTTTATCATTCTTTTCATTTCTTTTAACTTATTTTCACTTTTATTTCATTTCATGCCCCTATTACAGTGCCGACAGAAATTCTCAGACTGGATACTCGGGACGTGGACCCTCATGGGCCACATATAGACTGAAAAATGATCTCAGCGACCATTTTTTCACGTAGCAGATACCAGGTACAAACAGAAGCTATGGCGATCAGTGATCCTAACATAACTAAGCAAGTCGCCTTGACTTGCACCGCGGTACAGATGTCCCTATGGCTAGCCAATTATATCCTGAACTAGGCTTTTACTGCCAGACTAATTCTAAGGGCACGATTTCATCAAAATTTCAATCAAACTTAATTTTTAAATTTTTTTTTCATTATTTCATTACTCGAAATTACTCGTAGTCATTTCTTTCCATTCTTTCACATAGATTGTGAATTATTCTACCATAATTCACCAAAATCATTCACTTTCTCATCAATTTGCATTTTAATTCACATAAATGCCATTTTTTCATTACTTACATAATTGAAAATATTCTCTAAAATATTCATTTAATTTCAATAAATTTCATAAAAATTTCTAAGCATATTATTTCATTTCTATTATCATTTAAAAGCTTAAATTCATTAAAATTCACAAAATCCACTTAAGTTTTCTTTAGGATGCAATTCGGCCATCAAGGTAAGTATACTATATAAATATTCAATAATTCATTTAGACATTTAAACATGCTTATTCAAGGTCTAGTTACACTAATTCATCATTAATTTCAATTAAATCACCATTTTATCACATAAACCCTAACTTACATAAAGGGTACTTAATTGAAATCAAAGAAATTACTAAGATTTATTAGCCACTAACCTTTCTTTCTTGTTCTAGGATGCCTAAGCTTCCTTTTCCTTGCCTTTAGCCTTGGAAGCTTGCAAGTCTCCTTGATTCCCTCAAATGAAACCCTAAACTCTCTCTCCTTATTTTTCTTGATTTCCTTCCTTGATTTGAAGAGAGGAGGTCACAAAACTTAACTAGAGAGGCAGAAATTACTATTAGGTGGTTTGATTTGGTGTGAAATGGAGAGAGAAATGAAGAAAAATTCAACAAAAATGGTGGAGAGCTATTCGGCCAAGAGGAAGAGAGGAGGAAGAAGATGATTTGCTAGCTGATTCCAGAGATTTCCCTCTTTATATAGGCTGGGGTTTTGGGCTTTGTGGGCTTGGATTGGGTTAATGGGCTTAGTTAATTAGTTAAAGCCCATTAACACCTAATTTAAAGCCCAAAATTATTTCTCCCATTTTCTCACTCCAAATCACTCCAATTTCAATTTCATAATTCTTATCACATCAAAATTAGGTAGTACACAAAATTTCGGCTCAATCGGAGTCCGTTACTGGTCCGATTCAACCGAACTGGTTCGATTCGACAACTGTCGACATCGCCGAAAAATTCATTTCTTTATACCAAAATATTCTACATGAAATTTCATGAAGATCTGAAAAATATGGCAATTTTTGGAGTTCATTTACTATTTTTAAAAATTTATGCAAAATCAAGTCACATTCCCTACTAGGAAAATTGACTCGCTACCTTTTTCGTATTTTCGACTTTCGGAGGTCTATTTGACCTCGATTTCACTTCAAATTTCAACCCCGGACTCACCATGACCAATACTTCCCGATGGTCAAATAAAATATTTTTCAATTTCGGGTCCGTTTTATTGCCCGGGTGCACTATTTACCATCGGAATTTACTGTTCACGGCCAGACCGGTGTTGAGGCCATTACAATTCTCTCCTACTAAAAGAAATTTCGTCCTCGAAATTTACCTGTATTGAAGAGATGGGAATACTGATATCTCATAGTGGCTTCTGGTTCCCACGTAGCTTCTTCTACATTGTGATGGTGCCACAGTACCTTCACTAATGGAACCTGCTTGTTTCTGAGTTGACGGACTTCTCTTGCTAAGATTTTCACTGGTTCTTCTTCATAGGTCATATCATCAGCCACTTGAATCTCTTCCTGTGTAATCACGTGACTAGGATCCGATCTGTATCTACGGAGCATAGACACGTGGAACACATCATGTATCTTTTCCAATTCAGAAGGCAACTTTAATCGATACGCTACGGGACCCACTCGCTGAAGTATCTCATAAGGGCCAATAAATCTAGGACTTAACTTGCCATTCTTTCCAAATCTTAAGATCTTTCTCCACTGAGATACTTTTAGGAAGACTCGATCTCCCACCTGAAATTCTATGTCTTTCCTCTTCAAATCAGCATAGGACTTCTGACGATCCGCAGCTTCTTTCAATCTACCTTTAATTACTCGAACTTTCTCTTCAGAATCACGGATCAAATCAGAACCTACTAACTTCCTTTCACTTAATTCGGTCCAACATAGAGGAATTCTGCACTTTCTACCATATAGGGCTTCAAAAGGAGCCATTTTCAAGCTGGAGTGATGACTGTTATTGTATGCAAACTCTGCCAAAGGTAAATGCTTTTTCCAACTGGATCCAAACTCTAGGATGCAACATCTGAGCATATCCTCCAAAACCTGGATCACTCTCTCGGACTGGCCATCTGTCTGAGGGTGAAAGGCCGTACTAAAGTGAAGCCTCGTACCCAAAGCATCTTGAAAACTGTGCCAGAATCGAGAAGTAAACCTCGGATCCCTGTCGGAAACAATGGAAGATGGCACTCCATGCAATCTTACTATCTCCTTAATGTACAATTCTGCCAGTTTAGACAAAGGATAGTCCATCCGTACTGGCAAAAAGTGAGCTGACTTGGTGAGTCGATCTATAATTACCCAAATGGCGTCATGCTTCTTCTGAGTCAGTGGCAAGCCTGTCACAAAATCCATGGTCACTCGGTCCCATTTCCACTCCGGTACTAACAAAGGATGCAACAACCCTGAAGGAACTTGGTGCTCAGCTTTTACTTGCTGACAGATCAGACATTTACTTACAAATTCTGTCACATCTCGTTTCATACTTGGCCACCAATAGAAAGCTTTCAAATCTTGATACATTTTATTGCCTCCAGGATGCATTGCATAACTGCTATGATGTGCTTCAGTTAGAATACCTTTCTTCAACTCTTCTTGGTTTGGAACACAAAGCCTTTGCTTAAAATAAAGGCTCCCATCATCACTCAAGAAGTAATTCTCTACACTGCCATTCTGAAGTCTATTCTTAATGCTCATCAACCGATCATCTTCTAACTGAGCAGTCTTAACTTGATGCACAAAGTCAGGCTTTACTTGTAATTCAGCTACCAGGGCTCCATCTGAAGCTAAACTTAAATGGACATTCATAGCTCGGAGAGCTGCAAACAAAACAATCAATTACTAAAGCAAAACAATCACTTGTACTAATTACTTAAGGGTATTCACATCACCTGACATAAATTTCCTGCTAAGTGCATCAGCTACTACATTAGCTTTTCCTGGGTGGTAATCGATGTAGCAATCATAATCCTTGATCAATTCCAACCAGCGTCTTTGTCTAAGGTTAAGTTCTTTCTGAGTGAGAAGGTATTTTAAACTCTTATGATCAGAGTAGATGTAGCATCTCTCGCCATATAAATAATGTCTCCAAATTTTCAGTGCAAGAACAATGGCTGCCAACTCCAGATCATGGGTAGGGTAGTTTTTCTCATGTGTTTTCAACTGTCGGGAGGCATAAGCAATCACCCTGCCTTCCTGCATCAAAACATACCCTAATCCATTCCTGGATGCATCGCTATAGACCACAAAATCCTTACCCGATTCAGGTTGAGTAAGAATTGGAGCTTCAGTCAACATGCTTTTAAGTCTTTCAAAACATTGCTGACAAGCATCAGTCCACACAAATCTAACATTCTTCTGTAATAACCGGGTTAAAGGTATTGCAATAGTAGAAAAACCTTTAATGAATCTCCTATAATACCCGGCTAAACCCAGAAAACTCCTCACTTCCGTAACATTCTTGGGTGGTTTCCATTGGATAATTGCATCAATCTTTGAAGGATCTACTTTAATACCTTCTGCCGAGATTACATGACCCAGAAAAGACACCTCATTTAACCAGAAGTCACATTTACTAAACTTAGCATATAACTGTTTTTCCCTTAGGACTTGCAGAACAAGCTTCAGATGTTTATTATGTTCTTCCGGCGTCTTGGAGTAGACCAAAATGTCATCAATAAAAACTACTACAAACTGGTCCAAATAGGGATGAAAAACCCTATTCATCAAGTCCATAAAGGCGGCTGGAGCATTCGTAAGCCCAAAAGGCATAACCAGAAACTCATAGTGGCCATACCTGGTACGAAAAGCAGTCTTAGGCACATCTACTTCTTTCACTCCCATTGATAATAGCCTGATCTCAAGTCAATCTTCGAGAAAACACCTGCTCCCTTAAGCTGATCAAACAAGTCTTCAATGCGAGGGAGAGGATACTTGTTCTTAATGGTAACTTTATTCAGTTGCCTATAGTCAATGCACAACCTGAGTGTACCATCTTTCTTTTTGACAAACAGAACTGGCGCTCCCCAGGGAGAAACACTGGGCCTAATAAACCCCTTATCTAACAATTCTTGCAACTGAATTTTCAATTCTTTTAACTCTGCAGGTGCCATCCTATAGGGAGCAATGGAAATAGGTACAGTACCTGGAGCAACATCAATAGAAAATTCTACCTCCCTGTCAGGCGGTTAACCAGGCAATTCATCAGGAAAGACATCCTGAAACTCCCTGACAGTAGGTACTTTTGACATCTTTGGACTGACTTTCTTTGATTCCACTGCATAACACAGGTAAGCCACACATCCTTTTCTAATCAACCTTTTTGCAGCAGTGGCGGATATCACATCGGACAGAAAATCAGTTCTCACACCTACCACTGTAACTTCTCGATCATCGCTAAGCTTTAAAGTGACTCTCTTCTTTCTGCAATCGATAGTCGCTTGGTGGGCGGATAACCAATCCATCCCCAGAATCACGTCGAACTCATGGAAAGGCAAAGCGATCAGGTTTGCCAGAAAGATGTGTCCCTGAGCACTAATAGGACACTGTCTGTATACTTTATCTACCACTACACTATGCCCCAGAGGATTGCTCACCAAAACATCCTGGTCCAAGCATTCCTCTTTCATCCCTCTATCCCGTGCTAAGGCAGTGCTAATGTAAGAATGAGTGGAACCCGGATCAATCAAAGCATGCACGGAATCAGATAACAAGAGAAACATACCAACTATCACATCTGGGGCATCCTCATCCTCACGTGCTCTGACAGCATAGGTCTGACCCGATACTCTCCTCTGACCCTGTGATGTCTGTCCAACAGGTCTGGAGGCTGAAGTGTGAGGGGCGGCTCCCCTACCACGACCTCTAGGAGCTGAGGATCCTGTACCTAATGCTGGTGAATTAACTGAGGTATTCTGCATGGCAGGACAGTCTCTGATCCGATGATCTCTGGATCCACATCTGAAACAGGCTCCTGTCAGAAATCTGCACTCTCCAGAGTGAAACTTACCACAGTGCTCACAAGCCACTGCAGAATCACTATCTCGGTCCCGAGGAGCACTAGCAGTCGGAGCTCTGCCTCTAGATGCACTACCCTGACCTCGGCCTACTGCTACAGGTGACTGTCCCTGAAATGCCTGAGATCCCTTTGCTTTCTTCCCTTTACCACTGAACTGTCCCTGCTTCCTCTTTTGCTGAAATCGGGACCGTCTCTCAGTCTGCTCAGCCTGAGTCGTCTCTAACTTTATGGTTGCCTCCACCATAGCACGTAAGGTAGGATACTTCTGAGCTCCAATGATCTGTTTAAGCTCGGTATGTAGGCCTCTCTTAAATCTGTAACATAATTTTTCCTCTGTAGCCTGGCCTTCATCCAGGTAAGCACTCAACCGCTCAAATTCTCTCTCATACTCTGCCACTGTCTTGTTTCCCTGCTTTAGTCTCCAGAAAGCCTCTTGCATAGTGGCCTTATACTCGGACCCAATGTATTTCTTCTCAAACTGGTCCACAAAATACTCCCAACTCAACTGATCTGCAGGAGTGTGTCTTCTGACGGAATCCCACCAAATGAATGCAGGACCCTGAAGCAATGCTACAACACCTTCAAATTTTTCTTCCAGTGGACAGTGGGTTATCTCAAAAAATCTCTTTATCTTGTATAACCATTCTTCAGCCACTGCAGGTGTCAAAGGTTCTCTGCCAGAAAAGTCTTCTGCCCTCAATCTCTTTAATTATTCCAGGATAGGTCTCCGCCTAGGCGGCACTGGCTGAATCTGTACTACTGTAGGCTGAGGCGGCGCCGGAGCTGGAGCTGCCTGCAGTCTCTGCTGGATGTAATCAGCCATCAAATCAAGGAAGTCCGGCTGAGGAAAAGGAGGCGGTGCTACAGGAGGGGGGTTCTGTTGTGGGACCTCTTGTCGCCCAATATTACTCGATGCCTCACTCCTGCTGTCAGCTGACTGTTGTCCTCGATCAGTAGACATCTTTTCACTATAAAACAAAAAGGAGCAGATGCACATTAGTTCCAAAACATTCACTTCCTAAACATAATTGGCATGTATATACAGACAAATCAATTAATACCCACTCCGATCTTAGAACCGTCTAAACCTTTGCTCTGATACCAATAAAATTGTAACACCCTTATCAATCCGATTACACGGAACAATACATGCATATCGTAAATTTTTTTCTTTTAATTAACATTTAAATAACACCAAAATTCGATATTATCAATTACTTAGGTATTCGATGACCTATAATTGCTCTGGGTTACTATTTACATAATAAAATTTCGGCAGTATAACGGCTGTATTTGCCTAGCCTCCTGAAAAATCAGACAACACACAGCCTCTCAGAGGCACAACACTTCTATAACAATCATTCCCTTTTCTCCAAAATCACCATCAAACATCCCATACTTCAAACAGATCATCATCATAATCATACACATATATGTTTACATATCTTACATATCCAAATATTTATACATATTAGTCATTTATATACATGCCAAAGTCTACATAATGTACTAAATAACAAAATTTCTTTTCCTTCACTCTGTGCATCACTGCTCCTCCAACGCTGTACCTGCATGCAGTAAAAACTACATGCTGAGCATAAACTATGCCCAGTGGTGTCTAACAATCCTAATACTTTCTTTGCAATATTTATTTCTTTAATATACTTTATTTAATCAATTAATTTCTAAATAAGTACAATTAAACATTTTTTTATCACGTTCCAGTGAAAACAATGATTTTTCACATTATTTACACTTTTTCTCATTTATTTCATAACGGTTGACTAATTTTCCTTTTTAGTCCTCAAAATTGTGCTAAATTCCAAAAATATCTTTTTTCCTTAATATTTACGATTTTGTCATTATAGTCATTTACTTTCATTTCCTTTACATTAGTTTCATCATTATTCATCATTTATTCCTTATTTCACTACTTTTAGGTAAAATTACAGTTTAGTCCCTATACTATAAAATCTTATCTTATTGACCTTGTTAGGTCTCCAAAATTACTATTTTGCCCTTGTTAATCATTTTTCATTTATTTTTACTTATTAATTACCCAATTTGGCAAAATTACTATTTTGTCCCTAAACTTTCATTTAAGTCCTTTTTCCACTTTAAACTTCATTTTTATCATTCTTTTCATTTCTTTTAACTTATTTTCACTTTTATTTCATTTCATGCCCTTATTACAGTGCCGACAGAAATTCTCAGACTGGATACTCGGGACGTGGATCCTCATGGGCCACATATAGACTGAAAAATGATCTCAGCGACCATTTTTTCACATAGCAGATACCAGGTACAAACAGAAGCTATGGCGATCAGTGATCCTACCATAACTAAGTAAGTCGCCTTGACTTGCACCGCGGTGCAGATGTCCCTATGGCTAGCCAATTATATCCTGAACTAGGCTTTTACTGCTAGACTAATTCTAAGGGCACGATTTCATCAAAATTTCAATCAAACTTCATTTTTAATTTTTTTTTTTCATTATTTCATTACTCGAAATTACTCGTAGTCATTTCTTTCCATTCTTTCACATAGATTGTGAATTATTCTACCATAATTCACCAAAATCATTCACTTTCTCATCAATTTGCATTTTAATTCACATAAATGCCATTTTTTCATTACTTACATAATTGAAAATATTCTCTAAAATATTCATTTAATTTCAATAAATTCCATAAAAATTTCTAAGCATATTATTTCATTTCTATTATCATTTAAAAGCTTAAATTCATTAAAATTCACAAAATCCACTTAAGTTTTCTTTAGGATGCAATTCGGCCATCAAGGTAAGTATACTATATAAATATTCAATAATTCATTTAGACATTTAAACATGCTTATTCAAGGTTTAGTTACACTAATTCATCATTAATTTCAATTAAATCACCATTTTATCACATAAACCCTAACTTACATAAAGGGTACTTAATTGAAATCAAAGAAATTACTAAGATTTATTAGCCACTAACCTTTCTTTCTTGTTCTAGGATGCCTAAGCTTCCTTTTCCTTGCCTTTAGCCTTGGAAGCTTGCAAGTCTCCTTGATTCCCTCAAATGAAACCCTAAACACTCTCTCCTTATTTTTCTTGATTTCCTTCCTTGATTTGAAGAGAGGAGGTCACAACACTTAACTAGAGAGGCAGAAATTACTATTAGGTGGTTTGATTTGGTGTGAAATGGAGAGAGAAATGAAGAAAAATTCAACAAAAATGGTGGAGAGCTATTCGGCCAAGAGGAAGAGAGGAGGAAGAAGATGATTTGCTGGCTGATTTTAGAGATTTCCCTCTTTATATAGGCTAGGTTTTGGGCTTTGTGGGCTTGGATTGGGTTAATGGGCTTAGTTAATTAGTTAAAGCCCATTAACACCTAATTTAAAGCCCAAAATTATTTCTCCCATTTTCTCACTCCAAATCACTCCAATTTCAATTCCATAATTCTTATCACATCAAAATTAGGTAGTACACAAAATTTCAGCTCAATCGGAGTCCGTTACTGGTCCGATTCAACCGAACTGGTTCGATTCGACAACTGTCGACATCGCCGAAAAATTCATTTCTTTATACCAAAATATTCTACATGAAATTTCATGAAGATCTGCAAAATATGACAATTTTTGGAGTTCATTTAATATTTTTAAAAATTTATGCAAAATCAAGTCACATTCCCTACCAGGAAAATTGACTCGCTACCTTTTTCGTATTTTCGACTTTCGAAGGTCTATTTGACCTCGATTTCACTTCAAATTTCAACCCCGAACTCACCATGACCAATACTTCCCGATGGTCAAATAAAATATTTTTCACTTTCGGATCCGTTTTATGGCCCGGGTGTACTATTCACCATCGGAATTTACTGTTCACGGCCAGACCGGTGTTGAGGCCATTACACTTAGACTAAAGTAGGCTGAAAAAGGTTAAAAAAGAGGTGAGGAAACAAATAGAAGCCAAGTTCCTGGTGAAGGTTAAGTATCCGACTTTGGTTAGCCAAACTAATCCCTATGGCAAAGAAAGACGAAAGGATCAAAGTTTGTGTAGACTATAGAGAACTAAACAAGGCTTGCCCTAAAGACAACATCCCACTGTGCCATATAGATGTCTTAGTAGATAGTGCTGTAGCTTATGCAATATAAATTTTGTTAATGGATATGTAGAGTATAGTCAGATATTGAACAAGATTGTGGATAAGATCAAAACAGCCTTCATCACTGAGTGGGGTACTTATGCCTATCTGGTTATGTCTTTTAGATTTCAGATGACTTGATCCATAAAGAGGTGGAGGTCTACATGGATGATATGATGATCAAGTCAGCTACTTAAAGGGGTCACTTCGAGGCATTAGAGAAGTTCTTTTAAAGGATAGACAAGTATAATCTTCGCCTCAACCCAAAGAAATGCATATTCGGGGTCACCTTAGGTAAACTGTTAGGACATGTAGTGAGCCAAAGGGAGATAGAGATAGATCCTAATAAGGTAAGAGCCATCAAAGAAATGCTTGTGCCATAGAAAGAGAAGAAAGTTAGAGAGTTTCTTGGGAGGCTCTAATACATCAGTAGGTTCATAACTAAGCTTACTTTGATTTGTGAACCCATTTTTAAACTACTCAAAAAAGACCAACTAGTGGTCTGGAATGAGGATTGTTAGAAGTCATTCGATATAATCAGAAAGTATCTCTTACATCCACCAGTGATAAGACAATCGTAGTTAAGTAAGCCTCTAATTTTATACCTAGCTAAAGAGGATAGCTTACTAAGAGCTATGATGACTTAGAAGGATGAATTTAGGATTGGTTATGTAGTTTACTGCCTTAGCAAAAAATTCTTGCCATATGATGCTAAGTATATGGAAATTGAGAAGATCTACTTGCCAATGATTTAGGCGTCAAATAAGTTAAGACACTACTTTCATTCCTACAGAGTGCAAGCAATGCCTAAGCAAAACCCCTTAAGGTACCTTCAAAAAGGACCCACAACATTAGGAAAGATGGGCAGATGGTTAGTACTATTGCTAGCGTTTGACATCCAATCTATCACTAGAAAGACAATCAAGGGATGAGCTATTGTAGAGTTCCTAGTTGAGCAACCATTAAAAAGGGATAAGGTTGCTTATAAATTTCCTGATCAGGACATTATAGCCATAATAATGTATAGTTGGCAAATGTACTTTGATGGAGCTAAGAACGGCAAGGGTGCTAGAGTAAGAGTGACTCTAGTGACCCTCAAAGGGGAGAAATTACCTTTAGCTAAGAAGTTAAGATACAAAGTCACGAATAATGAAGCTGAATTCGAAGCATGCATTTATGGATTAAGAGCCTTGTTAGTTGTTATGGCAAAGACCACAAAAGTCTTTAGGCATTCATCTTTGGTGTTCTACTAGGTGTGAGTTAAATGGTCAATAAAGGAGGAACGACTCTCACCCTATGCCAAGTGTCTAAAGGCTCTAAGTAGTCAATTAAAGGTTTGCACTTTTAGGTATGTGCTTAGGGAAGAGAATCAATTGGCAGATGCTTTAGCCAGTTGGTTTCGATGTGGGATAACCTAAAAGGAGTAAGCATTAAACCTATGTTGATGTTTGGCTCTGATAAGTTGTATTCCCAGAGAAGGCCACCAGAAGGGCCAAAGAATAACTCATAAGTTGTCTACTGAGTTCATCAACATAGGTGGTGTGCTTTACAAGAGATAGCCTTATGGTTTTTGGTTAAAATGCTTAGATGAGAAATAGGCTAGGAAAGCTATAGATGAAGTACATGCAAGTGTGTGCATAGAGCTCATATGAACATTTTAGATTTAGCAAAGAAGATTATATGTTAATGGTTCTCCTGGCTTACTATGGATACAAATTGCTCTGAGTATGTTAAAGAATGCCAATTATGCCAACAATATGCAGACTTGAGATAGTGCCAATTTTTAAACTCTATAATCTTACATTGGCATGGCCATTTACTACATGGGGTATATAATTATAGGGTAAATACATTCGACAGCATCAAAGGGACATATATTTATTGTGGTTGCCATCAATTATTTCTCGAAGTCGGTAGAGGAAGAATCCTTCAAGAAATTGGGTGCTAGGGAAATGGCTAGGTTTATTTAAATGAATCTAATATATAGGTATGGTCTTATTCATCACATAGATCAAATAATGAGGCACAATTTTAGGTTAAAATTAAGCAAATGCTCAAGAAGTATGGGATTCAGCATCATAAGTTGTCACCTTATCAACCTCAAGCGAACGAGGTAGTCAAAGCAGCTAATAAGAATGTTAAGAGGATTTTGGCAAAGATAGTTTAGACTTACAAGGATTGGGCTGAGAAGCTGCCATTTGCATTGTGGGGATACAGGACTACCATTAGAATTCTAATAAGAGCCACTCTATTTTCTTTAGTCTATAAGACAGAAGCTGTGTTGCCTATAGAAATTAAACATCACTGGTTAAAGGTAGTTTTAGAAGAAAATTTACTTGAAACAAAATGGGCACAACAGAGGTTGTTATAGCTTAAATTATTTGATAGAGATAGGGTACAAGACTATTATCACAATCAAGTTTATCAGAAGAGGCTAGCTCACTCATTTAGGATTAAAGTCAGAAAGCATCCTTTGAAGGAAGCAGACTTGGTGTTCAAACAGATGAGGCCAAGAATTTATGATATTCGAGGTAAGTTCAGACCTACCTGGGAATGACCTTCTGTGTAAAAGAATTATTGTCAAAAGGGGTGGCTACCTTAACTGACAACAATGGGAATGAGTTTGAAGAACCTATCAACATCGATAGACTGAAGAGGTTCCATGGCTAGACTTAAGAGAAAAACAAGAGAATAAAAGCCCCATGGTTCAAAAACCAAAAAAAAAGATGACCCAATTAAAATTAGGTGCCCCATTAAGGTGGAAATCGAATAAATTCATCTTGGGCAAAAATTAGGGTCTGAGAGAAAATGTTGAATCAAAAAAACCTGAGAGGATTGATTGATAGCAAGAGTTTTGATCTTTGTAAAGTTTCAACATGAGATTAAATGAATTTTGTATTTTTTAACTTAATGTCAAATGATCTTCATGTGTAATGAAATTAGATGGAAATATTGCATATGTTAATGATAGATCTGAAATTTAGAGCAGCTTCCTCTCTTTAATCTAAGAAAAACTTGATTGAAAACAAAAATTGTATCTGTTGTAAATAAGCTAAATCTGTAGTTTTTGGTATTGAAAGTATAAAACTCTAATAAAAATAAAGTTTTTACAACTAAGAACAAAGCTTAAAATCCTAGAAATCTACATAAAAAGTTAAAACTATGTTCTATAGCTAAAACTAATTCAAAAATTCCTCCTTGAACCAACAAAAACTCAACTTTTATAGTATTTGCGGAGGCACACGCCAAAGACACTTTGGTCCCTACAGTGTACAATCAATTAAAGGAGTATTGTAGTAGTGGTCTCTACCATGCGCACCCTTCTAGACTGAAACTCTTTGAACTCTACTTGGCACACGATGGAGACACTTTTGTCTCTACCGTGTGCTTTAGTGAAATGGTGTGCTTTGGCAATTCTGTATGGCACACGACGGAGACCATTTTGTCTTTGTTGTGTGCCAGGTCTAATTTGTATAAAAAGTTAAAAATTCATCATTAAGCACACCAAAACATCATAATTCTCAATATTATCCCATTTGGCACAAAAATAGGAATTTAACACACAAAACATGAAAAACAAGCAGAAAGAGGCACAAACACAAAAAAATATACAGAAAATAAATAATAAATTGGACTTATCATTGCTCATCCTTATCATTAAAACTAATAGTAGCCATATGGAACCCATTAAATGGTTGATTAGTTATACCCAGAACAGCAACCTGATTCTCTCTAGCAGCCTTTATAGTGACATTTTGCCCTTATGTGGGATATTAATCATTTGGTGCAGAGTGGATGGAACTCCCCCCAATTTATGGAACCGAGGTCACCCTAACAACACAAAAAAGTTGGCCAGTATTGGTAACACCACAAACTCTACCTCTATATTAATTAGCCCTATCTTAACCTCAACTTTGAAAGTAATTGTTGCCTTTCTTTGGGAATGATTAAGAGCTGTGACAACCAAATAAGATGTGTTCAGTATGGACTCATTCAAACCAAAGGCCAAAAGTTCTACAAGTGGGTATACATTGATGGAAGACCCATCATCCACCATTACCCATGTTGTGTGCTTACCATTGACCTGCACCTTTATGTACAAAAGGCGATTATGCTCTCTGCCTTCAATGGGCAAGTCCCTATTAGTGCTCTTACAAAATTCAGCAACTCTAAAGGCAAAATAATAGTAGCCACAATAGATTTACACAAGGCCTCCACCACTTTCTATCTATGGAAGGGTGATTATCTAAGTAAATCCCAGATAGCAATTTAAGTAGGAGTTTTCTTTAATAGTTTGAGAATCTAATCCTCCTCTTGTTCCTTTTCTACGCGTAACAGTGAAGAATCATGTTGCCTTTTTGCTTCGGATACTATTCTCCCACTTTTAGTGATTAACTTTACCTTTTCTTTCTCTTCTTCATTTTCAGAGTCCCACAGATCTATAGGGTCTTCTTTAACATCTTCTTCGTTCTCACCAGGTGACTCCCAATAATCAATTACACAAACTGTTGGCTTTTCCTTTCCCTTTCTGGATGGTGCTTCTAGACTTGTAAAAACAAGTACACCCCATTTCTCTTCATTTTACTTTGACTGAGCAAGAAAAGTAATGGCCAAATACTCATTGCCATATAACTCATATAACACATACCATTTAGGCAGGCTTAAGCCAATCATTGAAACTAGCAATGGCAGTGCATTATAACTTTCTTTCTTTTTCTCTCTTTTCTCGAGGTTAGTGATTTGTTTATAAATGAGATCTTGAATTATGTCCCTCAAGGTTTAACAGTAATCCATAAGATGCCCATTATGCTGTGGTAGGCACAATACTGATCAGCCTGATGATTGGGTTAACCTTGACTCTAAGCGAGCTTAGCTGGCAATGGCTGTAATTTTCCTTCTTTTATCAATCGATCTAGTACCCATGAAAAAGATATGCCCAGGTTTGAATAATGCCTCTGAGTTGCTTTTGCGGTAGATACCTCAGTTTTTTTCCTAATAGGGCCTGCACCACTAGCTTCACTAGTCATACCTCTATTACCCCGTTTACTAGAACTGAAACCTATGCCGCTAGCTAAACTTGCTTTTTTTTTCCAAGTACTTATCCTCAACCTCAATAGCAATATTTTTCAGGGAATCCCAATCCTTCAGCCCTTTTATCTTTAAACCATCTCTTAGATATGGGCTTTCATTTCTGATAAAAATCATGATCTGATCTGCTGTGTCAGGTTTTCTTTTCATTTCTAAAACCTTATTCCTCCACCTCATCAAATATTCATAGAAGGACTCATTTTACTTTTACTATAACAATTCAAGATCCTCTAAGGTGGCCTTTATTCTAGTACTGCAATAATTTTTACCTTAAGAACTCTTCAATTAATCTATACTAATCCTCCTTCGTACGCTTGTCCAGCCCATTATACCAATCAATGGTGGGGCTAGTAAGACTAAGGCTGAAGTACTTAATCCTTTATCTCTTAGTGAGAGTGGTTCCCTTTATAACCATTGTGTACTGCTTTATATGGACAGATGGATAAGATTTACCATCAAATTTGGGCAGATCTGGCATCTTAAATCGCTGAGGCAGCACATCCTCACTCTCTAAATACATATCTTTTTTGCTTCATACTCTGCCATATTATTAAACGCTTTAAAATTAAGTCTAATTGCATATCTTATGGTGATGTCGAGGGGTCCTATTATTACGATTCTCACACCTCCTCGGATGTTATTCGAGGCTCCATCCACGATCATCTTCCACGTCAGTCGTTAGGGCTGGGTGTTCATCTTTTCGTTAGTGAACTCAGCTATAAAATCTACTAGTGTCTGCACTTTTATTGCCATTCTGGGCTCATACCTCATATCTCATGGTTGGAGCTTGATTGCCCATCCTACCATCTTGCCCTCTAGGTCGGGGGTCTAGAGAATTTTTCTTATCGACTGACTTGATCGGACCACGATGGTGTGTGCATCAAAATATTACCTTAGCTTTCACATGCACATCATGAGGGTAATGATAAACTGCTCGATCGAGCCCTTCTTCAATTCTGTCCCTTTCAGCATCTGGCTTACATAGTACACGGGCATCTACTGGGTTCCTTCTTTCCTAACTAGGACTTCTGCAATAGCTTCACCAGAGGTAGACAAGTAATGATAGATATTTTCACTTGGGACTGGTCGGCTTAGCATTGGTGGGTCGGTGAGAAATTTCTTAACTCTTTAAAAGCTTATTGGCAATCTGTTCCCTAGCTGAAAGTATCATTCTTGCTCAGCTTCTTAAAGAATGGAGTGCAATGCCTGGCTAAGGAGGAAATGAATCTTCTGAGGGCAGTGATTCTTTCGTTTAGCTTCTAAATGTCTTTTATGTTTCTCGGAGGTTGCATTTCCAGGATGGCCTTTATCTTCCCTGGGTTAGCTTCAATCCCCCTTTGAGGGAACCCCAAAAATACACTTCTTAGGGCTGAGCTTCATCTGAAACTTATTCAGTGTGCAAAAAAATTTTGCCATATCGGTATAGTGTTCCTCTGTGCTTTTACTCTTGACAATCATGTTGTCTACATAAAATTTCACGTTTTGGCCGATCTAGTCTTTGAAAATCTTGTTCATGAGATGCTGGTATATGGCACCTGCATTCTTCAGATTGAACGACATTACTTTGTAGCAAAAGGTTCCATCGTCTGTAATAAAAATTATCTTTTCTTTATCCAAAAGCCACATTAGGATTTGGTGGTAGCCAGTATACGTGTCGAGGAGAGAGTAGATGGCATGGTATGCAGTTGCATCCACTAACTGGTCTATACTTGGTAGAGGATAGTTGTCTTTCGAATATACCTTGTTAAGATCTATAAAGTCCACGCACATCCATAGCTTCCCATTCTTCTTTTTTACCAAGATCATGTTGGCAAGCCACTTTAGATAATCGATACCAGCCTTTAGTAGCCTGTCAACCTCCTCAGATATGAATTTTTTTTCGATTTGGAGCATGCCTGCATAACTTCTACCTTACCAATCGGTGGGTTGGGTCCACATTGAGCTTGCAGGTGATCACTTTAGGATCGATCTCAGGGATATCTTCTGGCTTCCAGATGAAAGATGCCTGGTTGATCATCAAAACATGCATGATCGTATCCTTCACTTCTGAGCTCATGCTTGTACCAACCTAGACACTCTTGTCCTTCGACAGTGATCTTGCCTTCACCTCTTTGACGGGATCCATTATAGGCCTTAATGCCGACTCGGATCGCTCTAGACCCAGCTCCATAATCATGGTCTCTTTCTGCTATTTGATCATGGTGACATACGCCTCTTGGGATGCCTTCTGGTCATCTCTAAGGATGGCAACACCCCCTTTTATAGGGATTTTCATCATCATATACCATATGCTAGTGACAGCTCCGATATGAAAGAGTAGGAACCTGCCAAAAATTGCATTATAGGTAAAAATCATATCAATGACCATGAAGGTTAACTTGCATATATGGATGAATGCCTCTTGGCCAAGTTCAACAAATAGTTCTACGAATTTTTCCATTGGGACTTTAGCATTGCTTAGTCCGATCAGAGGGGTGGCATTAGATTTCAGCTCCTCAATCGGCAGTCCCATAGCTCTATAAGCCTGGAATGTGAGCACATTTACAACACTACCATTATCCACCAAAATCCTTTTCACATCAAAATTGTGGATTCGAGCCCTGATGACTAAAGCATCCTCATGAGGAAACATTACATCTCGAGTGTCTTCACTGGATATGGTGATTGGAGCAAATCGTTCGGCTTGCTGGAGACATAAATGCCTTTTACCTTTTTATTCTTAGAGAGGTTTTCTTCATACAACGATCCTCCAGTAATCATGTTTATGACCCCAACATATGGCCTGCATGGGTCTGGATTCCTGGAGTTTCTGCGCTCGTCATCATCATCAGAGCCAGAATCATCTCTCCTGATGTCGGGCTATCTACAGGGACTTTTCCCTCTAGCTGGACCTACGAATCTCTTGAGGGATCCTCTTTTTAGGAGTCATTCGATCTCTTCCTTTAGCGAGTAACACTCATCAGTTGTATGATTGATGTGTTTGTGAAACTCACAATATTTACTGTGATCCCTCTTGCCTCTTGAATGCTCGGATAATTTCTTAGGCCAGTTGACTTTCTTATGCTTTTCTTTAATCCACATCAATACCTAAGTAGGGTTAGAGTGGAGTAGGGTAAAGGTTCGGACCGGTTGGTTGTTAGACCAATTGGACCTACCCCATTTGACCTCCTTTCGCTTACCTAAACTTTTTGAAGTGGTGGTCTGTTGGGACTTCTTGTTATCTATATGGATACAAAAGTTTTCTTGAATGATTGTCCATTTGGATACTGTAGTTTGTCCATTACACTAGCCCTTATTTCCTTGTTGGACCTCAGGACATCATCCAGCTGGATGTGTTGCCTAGCCCTTTCCATCAGATTGGAGAAGCTGACTGGCGGTATTGTAGTTATGAACTCAAATAATGGGCAATCAATGATGCCTTCAGCCAAGGTGATCGTCGCTATTTCAGCAGTTACATTCCTCACCTCGAACATCATAGCTTGAAACCTGTTGATGTAATCTCTAAGACTTTCATCAGTCCTTTGGTAGAGTTTGCACAGATCGCTTATTGACTTAGGCATTCGAGTCTGCACAATAAATTGTGTGGTGAATAGCTCTTTAAGCTGTCTAAAGGAGGTTATTAATTTCTGAGGTAGCTTATGAAACCAATTTAGAGCATCTCCTCCTAAGGTGGTAGGGAAGATTCTGCAGACGATCCTCTCATCATAAGTGTAAACCTACACTTTGGTTAAATACTCTGCCAGATGGGTGGTAAGATCGGTTATACCTATGTATTTGTCCATCATTACGTCTCTCCATCTAGGAGGCAAATCGAACTCCGTTATTTTTTTGCAAAATGGAGAAGCAGTATTTTTGCAGGTGTTCCCCTCAAACATACCTTTTTTGGGGTTTTTCAAGTCGAACTGCCTAAGCTTTTGCTTGAACCATTTATCCTCCCTACACATGGTTGTGGAGGTGAACTCATCTTTCGACCTTTTGGAGCGGCCGCAATTAGGCGTGCACATGAAAGATAGGTCGTCTCCAATGGATATGGTGGAAGACCTGTTAGGATAGTAGATAGAGTCTCTGCTTGAGGACATTATCCCCTTACCTTTATCATACCTGCTTGGGGTTCTGACACCCATTTTTTCACCGTCATGAGCTTGTGGCTCATTGATGGAGATTCCCTGATTTTTCCTCCTTCTGAAGTCTTCATCCATGAAGTCTTCTTCATGGTCTCTTTTAGAAATTTTAGGCATTTTGCCTTTTTTGATTGTTTGGATAATGCTCTTAGTGAAATCACTAAAGAGAGTGCGCATGTCCTTGACGGTGATGGGGGTATTTTCTTGCTATCGTAGGATGGCATCATCGAATTTTGGGAAAAGGTTACCCCTAGCTGGGGATCTATGAGATCTTTTTCTTCTCCCAATGGGCCTAGATCTGCACTGACCATTATTATTGCAGTCATGCTCTTCGAAAGTTATATGCTTAGTGGATCTTAAACTAGCCATGTCTCTCAACGAGAGCATCAAATGATAAGACGTGAAAGTCTTTATCTTAAAAGATAGAGAGAGACGACTGTTGTTCTCGATTGGATGTAAGATCCTGCAAGATATGGAGCCCGATTAGACCAGACGTAAGTATTTCGAAGCTTAAGTTAGTAGCTTTCTAGAGAGATAATCATTAGAGAGAGTCTCAGAGATTCAATACTTGGAGCCACTGTGTATTGGGCTATTTATAAGAGATAAGAGGGGTACACTCGAGTGCTTTAGACGTGATAATTGGCTGTTAGAGCAGGTGAGCGACAAAGTGACAAGGAGCAGTTGGAGGGCATGAGCTCTGTCTTGTGTCAGTGAAATGATTGAGACGTGATGTCCCATTAGTTCGATCGGACATCAAGTGATCTCTTCCTTGGCTTGTGGCTCAAGCTTAGTGCTCTTTTGCTGATAGGCTTTGAGCCCTGTCGGGTGTGATGGGCCGATCGATTTGGATCTTGGAGTATGATATTTTCATAGTTATCAGGTATTTTTGACGTCTATAGAGCAATTTTTGTTATCAAAGTTACTGGATGCAGGCCAATTAAATTAATTTACTTTTTTTTTTCTTTTCTCTGTTTCTTTTTTTAAAGAAAAGTGATTTTTTTTAATTATTCGGGAATTTCATTGATATTAGGTTTGATTTAATTGAATTTGTGTTCTATTGTTGTTTGCAGTTGTTCTTAGCATCAATTGTTCTTAGCATCAATTTTCCTTGATGATATTGTGTTGTTATTTTTTTTCTTAATTAATTATTTCTCTTTAAAACACCTTAATGGTTGGAGTTTTCAGTTTAATCGGTTGCTATTTGGTTGTTATTGGTATACTGAATTTTTGTTAATTTCGAGATTAATCTTTCTACAAATTTATCGAGTAGAAGAAGCATGTGGTTGGTAACTTAGTATCAGTTCTTATAGAATTTTGTTGAATGCCGAAGACGAGCTTTTTGATTGTTTCATCGATAATTGAATATTATTATTATCGAATAAATTAATTAATTAATAAAAATTTATAATAATTTTTATTAAATTTATAAGTCAATTTAAATTCTTGCAATTCATTTAAATATTGATTCATTTATTATTCATATTTTTTAATTCATTTATGATCAAATTCATTAATAGTTTATTCACTAATGATCCAACTCAAATCTATTCAATCCGTCCATTTACCAACTCTATTCACAACAGAAAAATAAAATAGGTTAGCCTTCAATCTCTACTAATAAAATAAAATTCTATTTTTTTTTCAAATGGCAGTATGAACTTAATAGTAATTCTATCTACTAAAATTAAATATAAAATCAAATGGAGCAGATTTTTTTTAAATGATTTTCAAAAAAATATCATGTTATTGAAAAAAAAAAAAAGAAAAACGAGTACAATCTGAATATTGACGTGAAGCTTTGACAGCTAACAATGAATATCATGGCATTTATTTCATTGGTTTAATTACTCCAGCAAATCATCGTGACAATTTAGTGGGTCGGAAATATTTGTTTACTATTTTCTACTTGTGTTAAGTTTTTGCTACCTTCATGTAATGTTTCCTTTTCTTACGGTTCGAGGAAAGCTAATTCTCCTGTTCATCTTTTAACACGTTATATATATATATATATATATATATTTGGAAGCTCAACTTAATTATGTGTTTAATCCATATTCTAATTGCTATCCCTTTGGTATTATTTTGGGATTTACAATTGGAGCCCACATATTTTATTGGATTTAATTTATTTTTGGCTCATGGTTAATTAATGGGCACACTTAACTTTATTTGGGGAAGTTGTGGGGAAGTGGTTGAAATGATAGATTACATGGATAATGCATGCAGTTGGACAAACACACGATGATGGACAAAATTGAGGAAAGAAGACAGAATCAGGACACACAACTCATTCTACATAATAACTGCAAATGACTTGCTTTTAGTTTTCTTTAGATTTTTGCAGTTTTTAGATTAGATTAGCCTTATGAATCAGTCTTCCGTTCGAAGCAATGTAACCCAATTTCATTCAATACAATTACAATTTCATTTTACTGCATTTTTCAAAATTTCTTAAGTTTTTTTGCAGAAGCAATTGTTTAGGAAAACCCAAATACTCTGATAGAAGTTAAATAGAAGCGCATTAATTAGTTTGAGAACACTTTCATATTGTAGCATACTCGTAATTGCATGCATGTATTATTGGTTCGCGAAAACAAATGAACAATGTTTTTGGCATGGTTGTTGGGACCTGTTTTGAAGATGCTACTAAAAATCAAAAGTTTATTAGGAAAAGATGTTGTATCTGACTCTCTAAACTTGGAAGGAGCCACTGCTACAACAAAAACTATAACATTTACTCCACGTGTCTTAGATGGCAGGATAGATAGAGAGGGGTACCAATCCCCAAACTAAAGAAGTTCCCCAAAGCACACAGGCAACCTTTCTTGTGCATGTCGCCAGGAAAGTTGGTCCTCAAAATGTGTAGAATGTAGAAACCCATTTCATCGCAGGTTGTGAAGCAAGCATCAGAGAGTTAACACAAACTTTCCACAAAATAGTTAGGGATTTATCCAAGACTCTGGAAAGCACTTATAAGGTAGTTAAAATGAATGTGCCTATAAGAAATGACAAAGTTGACTCCTCAAGTGGTCAACATCCTTAAAAGGAACTCATGGGGCAATAATTAATAGAGCATTCGCAAGAAAATGTAGATTGTAACAACACTGGGGAGGGTTAACAACCACCTCATAGGAGGGAAGAGATCCCTTCTATCGTGAGATGTAACACTTTTGTAAGCCGCCATTTTAACGTTAGGCTTGTGAATCACTTAATACAATCACTAACCTTATTGTTCATCTAGTTGTGTGCGATACATATGGTTTAATGATTTTAATACTGCTCCATCCTCGCGGGGAAATTTCGACGGAAGAGGTTTTTCTCCTTATATTCCTTAAAATATGCTGGTCAATGTGAACGTTTTCAGGGAGGCAGTGCAAGAGCTTTTTAAACTGGTCTTAGATAAATAGGGTGTCTAGAGTTTCACAAGCCCTTTCATGATATGGTGGATAGAGAAAATCTTTACCCCCAATGGATATAGTAATCTAGATTTTTTGTCATTCTTTAGGGAGAATGGCTAGTTCACCATAGAACATGTTGCTAAGTTCACCATACAATGTGGGGAGTTGACTAACTATAAGAATTTTAATTTTTTAAACTTAGACTCTTTTCCAATTCTTTAGGGAGAATGGTTAGTTCACTATAGAACATGTTGCTAAGTTCACCATACAATATGGGGAGTTGGCTAACTATAAGAATTTTAATTTTTTAAACACACTCTTTTCTAATTCGCTCATAGGTGTTGCATTCACTTAGTCTTCTACTCGTCATATGAATTCATTTCTTACTTAGTAGGAAATGGAAAGACAATTTCATACTCAGTTTTTAAGGCAAAGCCGGAGGTCTGTGTAGTAGAATTGTCAAGGGTGACCTAAAGGGTTGGGACAATAACAAATACCTTCATCGCTAGGTTCAAGAAGATGAGGAACCAGTGTAAGGTTTTTCTACCAGAGATAGAGTTTGTAAATATTGCATAGAGAAGATTAGATATTAAATTGAGGAAAAAGTTCTAAGGTGGTGAAAAAAACACTAGAAAGGTACATGAAAAGAAGAAGGAGAGTTTTAGAGAGGAACTAATTTAGAAGAAAATCCATGCAGGATGATGAATATGTTGGTAGTAATGACACAAAAGACATAAATGATAATTACTTCTTAGTTGGTAAGATTCCTGTACCTTTTAGTTGTAATGCAACTATAGTTGTGTTACCTTTTTATTTTTAGAAAGATCAAAAAGAGGTTAAGGAGGTTATATCATCAGGATTCAACAATTGGACTTTTTTTTATAAAATTGAGGTGTGTAGTGGCATTAACATTCAGGCTAAAAGACCTAGGGAACCAAAATAAGTAGTGTTTGAAAAGCCTGCACAATGTATGACTGAACACATCAAGCCTTTGTACATTAGAGCTCCCTTAAATGGGAGGCCTACTTCTAAAATCCTAGTGGACAATGGATCAGCTATCAACATTATGCCTTTAGAAGTTGTTACATACTTTGGGGAAGATGGAGGATGATTTGATTTCAACTGATGTATCTGGTGCCAGCTTTTATAGTGGAAGTGACAAGGACACTGAGAGTTTTACCGGTGGAGATCACTATTGGTAGTAATTGTCATTGTTTATATTTTTTTGTGAACTCTAACGCAAGTTATCAAGCTCTACTGAGGAGAGATTTAATTTACTCCAACTAGCGTGTGCCATCCTCTCTCCATCAAATTTTGCTATTTTGGAAAAGGAATGATGTGGAAGTAGTTTGGGTAGACAATAAACCTTTTCAGGCACATGTAAATGCAGTAAAAAGAGTATATTATGATGTTCACTTAGCTTCAATTCAATTTTTGGGGAGAAACAAGATGGGGCACCTGAAGTCAGTTATGGCTACTTTTGGTTCTAGAGAAAGATTACAAATGTCTAATGTTACGATGAAAAAATGGACATCATGCCTTATAAGAGGCCAATTCTTGAGATTACCATTGGGAAATTCATGATTAGTTTCTTTGAAGAGGAACTGGTGGTAGATGAAATTGCTATAAGCAAAGATAAAGTGCAACAAGATGTGGACAAGATACATTAGTTTCTCATGTATGTTGATCGATATCTAGCAAGTGTACTAGATCGGCTAGTAATATAAAAAAATAAGATTAAGATCCTTAAATATCATGCACAAGAGATTGTGAATTTCAGATTTTGAAACAAATAATGTGTAAAAGAATTACCCAAGTTTTAGAAGGTATTTATAGATTGGACTAAACTAATTTAAACAATAAAATAAATTAAATGCTAAGGCTGAACTAAAATTGATTAAAAATAGAGTTAAATTAAATTGATAATAAAAATCATTGACTAAAATACTTTTGCTAAGGGAACTATACGCCTCGCCTCTTACTGAAATTAACTCGATTCAAAATAATACAAGTTGCTATGGAAAACCAATTTTAAAAATAAATATCTTATTCAGAATATCTTTTTAGAATATTAGATCCCTTAATTAAGAATGACGAAATACCTAGTATACAAATTTGGTTTTAAGCTCCTAAATTTTAGTTAAATCTTCTTTCAAAACACTTAACTTTCATTTATTCTTAATTCAATTCCTTAAATCTTGTATACTCATGATTATAAAACACTTGTTTCATTTTTCAAAACATAGCAGTAAATTAACAAAAGTATAAAAGAATAAGAACATGCATATCATTGATCATAAATTAATATTCAACCATCAATTCGATACATTAAATATAAGTCAAACCATAATCAAAGATATAATTAATCACAAGAATTAAGAAATAACAAACTTGTATTGAAAATAAGCTCAATTACGAGTTATTACAATAAGAGAATGAGGGTTCAAGTTTTTCTCAACAAAAGTAAAAGACTACTCAGTGTTCATGATCGAAAATGAATAAAAGAATGAAAAGTTTAATACTATACTCATAAGAGAACTTCTAACTTGATCATTTACTCTTGAGGAACAATAAAGAATCAAGCTTGAAAACCCCTAAAGAGCAAAGCTCAAACTAAAGAATTGAAGTAAGTACAATACAACACATTCTATTCTATGATAAAACTGCTTAACTACTGATATTTGACTTAAAAACACTTAAAAATCTAATTTGCTAGGAGTCCAACCACCACCCTGCACTTGAAGCTGTAAAAACTTCTTAAAAATTGTAATTGCTATCAAATTAACCCAGTGGGACTATTTTATAGTCCAATCGAGTTCTTCTATTTTGCCTTAATGTCTTTAAGTGACCCAGTAGGACTATTTTATGGTTTAGCTAGGTTCTTAGCTACTGGAATACACAAGAATTGCCTCATCTGACCCGATTGAATCATCACACTAGTCTTATAACACCCTTACTATATCTATTACTGTACCAACAAGCTATAAGTCGGAAATTTTTTTCCTCTAATTAATTTCTTTTAGCTTACTATTCTTTCCTTTTAAATTCTTAAGTAAATTCATTTGTTCTAAGAAGGTTTGCCGATAACCTATAACTGTCTAATTTACTATTCATTTAATAAAATTTCGGCAATATAACGACTATTTATTCAACTAGCCCCCTGAAAATTCAGATAATTCACAGCCTCTCTGAGGCACAACACGATACAAATATCATATACATACATTCATTCTCTTTCCATCATCATGCATAAGAACATTTGCATACACATCCTCTTAAGTCCCTTAAACCTCAATTTTTCCATTCACTCTACAAGCCATCAAATAGTACAATTCCAAAACTTTATTTCTTACATACATAATTACAAACACATATATCTATGGGTATTATATGCATATATATATGCCATCAAAATGTCTATTCCTAATTATTCAAAGAAGTCCTTCAACGTGTACTCCTGCTCCAGCTCAACTATACCTGCATGCAGTAATTTTACGCGCTGAGCATTAAATATGTCCAGTAGTGACTAATAATCATAGCATTTTCCAAAGCTTAAGGTTGTTAATTAACATGGAAATGCTTAACAATTTTCTATGTAATACAATTATACAAAATTGTTTACTTTACTATTAAAAGCACCATTTTTACCTTTATTTATAATATAGCCAATTTAATACTTACACTTTGACTAAATTTTCAATTTAGTCTCATGACTTTCAATTTAATTCAATTTTATCCTTTTTTCATATTTATCAAATTGCCCTTATTATGCTTATCTTTCATTTTTAATCTATTAATTGGTGTACAATATACCAATTAACACTTGTTTTACCACTTTTAGGAAAAATTATATTTTAGTCCCTGTACGTTATAAAACTTCATTTTTGAACTATTTATGCACTAAATTACCATTTTACCCCTTATAGGCAATTCTTAATTACTTTTACTCATTGTTTGCACTTTTTAGAAAAAATTACCGTTTTACCCCTAAACTTTTATTTTCTTTCAATTAGGTCATTTTCACCTTTAATTGCTACATTTCACTTTCTTTTTACATTTTTAGCATTTTTCTTTCAATATGTCCCTAGTCCAATCCTGGAAGAAACTCTCAGATTGGATACACGGGATACAGATCCTATTATGCCATAACAGACAGATAAATGACCCTCAAGGGACCAATTCTCACAGAACATATATCAGAAACATACGAAAGCTATAGAGATCAGTGATCCTACCAATATTAAAGCAAATCGTCATGACTTGTACCACGGTATATATGCTCCTATGGCCAGCTAATTATATTATGAGATAGTTTTTACTGCCTGACTATTTTTAAGGGCACAGTTATACTTATTTTAATTTCACTTCAATTATTTCAGTAACTTCACCAACCTTTTTCTTTACATAAAATTTATCAATTGACTTTTTTCATTCTATTTACATAGAATGTAAATTAATTCACATTAATTTTTCACATTTCACTTATTTATTGAATTATTTCTCAATAATTTAATATTTTTAATTAAACATATTCAATGTTTTATCTAAAAAATATTCCAGTAATACATGTAAATTTTATAAAAATGTATATGCACATTATCTTACAATTACTATTATTTTTCACTCATTTTATAAATTATTTCACCATAATTCATCATATACACTGTATACATACACATATACTTAACTTAAAAATTCTCAAATAAATTTCATAAATTCTTTAAAAATTCATGGACCTCATTTATCATATTAAGGCTTATTTTGGACTATTACTTATCAAAATTATGCAAAATTCACTTAGTTAACTCTTAGAAAAAATTCGGCCACCCTAGGGTTGTTACCCCAGAAATTATTTCACTTAAATTTAAGCATTCCTATGACATTATTTAAGGTCTAAATGCATTAATTTGCCCCTAATTGAAATTATTTAGCAATTTAGCATAATTTTCCTAGTTTACATAAAGGAAATTAATTGAAAATAATAGGAAATGAAAGGATTATTTAGCCACTAATCTCTTTTTCTTGATTAACCTTGTCTAGACTTGCTTTTCTTTGCCCTTAGCCTTGGGAAGTTGCTTTTCTTCTCCTTCACTTATCATGGCCGAAAATACAAGCTTATCAAATCCTATTTTTTGACCTCAAATACATAAATTGATCACAAAACTAAATTCTAAGCATCCTAAACTATTAGAGAACACTTAAAAATCAAATTAAACCAATTGATTCTCAAGATTTACCTTAGAATCCTAATCTTTTCAACCTTGATTCCTTTGATTCCTTTGCTCAAATCAAAAGTTAGAGGTCTGAATATTAATTTAGAGAGATGAAATTAGGTTTCTTATGTTGGAATCAAATGAGTATTTTGAGTAGAAAGTGAAGAAATCAAATAGAGAAGAGGGAGAGAGGAGTTTCGGCCACAATAGAGAGAGGAAAGGAGCTAGGAAAAATCTGAGATTGCTCATATATTTTAGCTTTTATACCTCTTTAAATGGGCCAAAGAATGGGTCTAGCAAGTGGGCCTAACCCAATTTAATTAAATGGCCTAGTTTGGTTCATTTAAAACCCAATGTAAATTCTCTCATTTTCCAACTTCAAATCACTCCAAAAATTATTCTATCGCTCTTATTACATCAAAAATAGATTGTATGCAAATTTTTGGGTCAATCGGAGTCCGTTATAGATTCAATTCAATCCTATCGATTCGATTCGACAACTGTATGTTGGCATCACCAAAAAATTCAATTTCATTACCAAAATATTCTACATAAAATTTAAGGAAGACTTGCAAAATTTGATAATTTTTAGAGTTTGTTTTCTATTTTTAAAAATTCATGCAAATTTAAGTCAGTTTCCCTATATTGAAAATTGACTCGTTACATTTTTTGTATTTTTAACTTTTGGAGGTCTATTTGATCTCAGTTTCACTTTAAATTTCAACCCCGAACTCACCATGACCAATATTTTCTGATGGTCAAATAAAATATTTTTCACTTTTGATTGTACTTTTCAGCCCGAAAAATACTATTCATCATCGAAAAATACTATTTATGGATGATCCGGTATTGAGATCATTACAGGTCCAACTAGGTTGATTTCAACTTTTTAACATAAAAACCTGCAAAAATAACCAAATTAACATTAAAACACTAAAACTTCAAAAAATACAAACTTTAAACATAAAAACATAAAAATTAACACTAATGAAGTACAAAACACACTTATAAACACCTAAAAATATAGTTATAATTCGAGACCATTAAATATCTCACACTTAGCTTATGCTTGTCCTTGAGCAAAATTGAACAAACTATATTTCCAAAATAATCAAACTCTAAACTAAGAATTATGCAATGCAAAATCACAATCAACAATCGACAGCAATACTCAATGATATCCCAGCTAAATTAGATTCAAACAAGAGAATATGATAAATTTTCATATATGTGTGCAAGATCAAAACATTTTAAGGACTTCCAAAATCAAAACTCTAATGCAATTTAACAACCAAGCTATAAAATTAATGTACACCGAAATGTACATGCAGTTTTGTATTTAAAACTCTAGAAATATCATAAGACTCTCCTTTAGAATCGAAACCCTAAGGTTATCTCTGCTAAATAACTCAAAAAAAGACAGAATCATTAAGACTTCGATATGGTTGTAATGTGGTTAAGGTAAAGGCTAATTAAAGAATGGATAAAGTTAAACAGAAAATAGCCACCCTCTAATTGTATAGACCAATATTTTCCTTCAAATCGACTTTACCCACACTAGTGTTATCCAAATTATTAACTCTAAATTACATAGGATTACAAAAACATCAAAGCATTAAAGAGAAATGCTACTTAAAGTTTTCTATTATTTTTCACAAACTCGACCAAATTTGGGAGTTCATGACCTTTTTCTCTCTCTTGCAAATACCCCACACTTAAAAACTCGCTATAAATTGCTAGCTTACTGATTTAAACTTTATTTCTTTCTTTTTTTTCTTTTTTTAAGAAATAACAAACTTTTACTAATTTAATTTTATCATCACTAAACAAGAGGGTATTCACAATTTTCAATCTTCAAAAAGTACTATTACATTCTTGCCTTGAAGAATGCCCCTTAAAAACATCCCAATCAACTCCCTTTAAAAACTACACTCACTTAAGTACCCATGAAAAATGATCAATCCCAATTCTATAGTGGTCATTTCTTAAAAGGAAAGATAAATATTTTTAAGCTATAGGGTAAGAAAAAGTATGTAATAAGAAAATAAATTACGGCACGCCTTAAACATATCTTATAAGGCTCAAAAAGGCTAACAAGGGATAAAATATATATAAGGATAGGTGAAAAGTCTTTAAATGGCTTGACCGGTGTCTAGCAAGTGTACTAGATCAGCTATTAATATAGGAAAATAAGCTTAAGATCCTGAATATCATACCCAAGGAAACATAGATTATTAAATAAAATATCTATATATGAATTAAATTAATCTAAGATTATTTTTCAAGTTTTTGATTTAAAGACAAGAACTAAACTAAAATAAAACAAAACAAAAACTAAAATTAAACCAACATAAATTAAAAAAAAAAGCAATAACTGAAATTTTTCTGCTAAAGAAACTATCCACCTCAACTTCCATTGTAATGACACAATAACAAAAGTAGCACAAGTGATTTTAGAAAAACTAGATAAAGAAAGCCAGATATCTCATGGAAGAATATCATTCTAGGCATCAAATTTTCTTATTTAAGGACAATCTAATACTTAGCATAAAGATCCAATTTTAAACTCCTAAATATCCATTAAACTTTTTTACAAGCAAATTTAACTTCAACCTAATCTTAGTTCAACTTTTCCTAGTATGAATCTACTCTTACCAACACACAATTACACCTAACATAGAATATAATCATGCATTAATACTAATAAACTAATCCAAGAACATGCATATCATAGATCATACTTAAATCAATCATCAACCATTAATTAAAATAAGTCTATCATTAACTCAATACAACCAAAAATAAGAATTTTCTCTAAAACTAAGAAATAATCAAACTTATATTAAATTAAAGCTCAAAATAAAGTCACTATAATGAAAATATAAGGGTTCAAGTTTTCCTTAGCAAAAGTAAGGAATTACTTACCAAACATGATGAAAACTAAAGAACAATTAAAATAAAAGGGTATAATATTTATGAAGGTCCATACTTTGCTTTTGATGACTTCAAAAGAAAGTTTGAGTCTTTAAAAGAATTGTAAACTAAGAAAATAATAAAACTAAACTAAATTTAATGTACAATGAAAAATGCCCTTAAATCTCCAAACTGAAAAATGAAAGCTTAAATGTCATTTTTAGGGCCTGAAATAGGCTATTATGAAAGTCAAAGTATTGTTAAAGTTTTCCATCTAGAAATAAGCTTTCCGGAAACATATTATAATAGACATTTGGACACCTATAGTAAAAGTTATGATCAAAACAGTCCTTGCTGTAATAATGAAACAATTAGACAGCAATTATAGTCATTAAGCAAACTAGATGAAGATAAAGTGCAAATAAGGTAAAACTAAATCATAGGCGTGCTCTTGAGTGAGTGCTTGGGTGAGTGAGATGTATGCTTGAGTGAGTGCAAGAATGAGTGAGAGAGTGTTTTAAGTGAGTGGGTGAGTGATTTAAAGCTAAAACTAAAGGCTTAGGTGTAGGGGTGAGCATTTGGTCGGTTCGGTTCAGTTTTGGACCGAACCGATTGAACCGAAAACCGAATTTCAAAAAATATAAGAACCGAACCGAAACCGAACCTTATAGAACCGAAAATCGAATAAACCGAAATAATTTCGGTCAGTTCGGTTCAATCGATTCTGGGTCAATATGGGCTTTTTTTATTAGGCTTTTAACCTATATGGATTCATAAATTAAATTAATTTATATTCAACAAAATAAATTCATTTAAAATAACTAAAATTAAAATAATATACATAAATTTATTATATTATGTCTATAATAAATACTAATTAAAATTATATTAAAAAAATATACTATCCAAATAATATTTTAAAAAATACATTAAAAAATCTCCAATAAAAAAATTATACATATTTGAAATAGCCTAATATGACATTTGTTTGTTTCTTCATTTATTTTATAAATAGCCAATTAACAAATAAAATTGAAGACCGCAGGGCCGTCAAATTTGTATCATTACTTTACAAGTGGAAGCAAAGCAATATTATTATTGAAATTGGATTGGACCTAAATAGATTCACTGAACTATTCTCTTCGTATTTGCAAACATAAGCTATTTATATAGTAATTTTTGAATTTAATATTTCATTAGGAAAAACATAAGCTATTTTTTTCTTTCTTTCATTAGTTTTCTGAATTTAATATTTCATTAGGAAAAAGCAGTTGGAAATTTTTGCAGGAAAGACAAAGACTTTAATTTTTATTTTTTGTTTAATAAATGATTAAGAGAAGGGAATTAAGAAAAATAATTTCAAAGTACAGTTTAACCATTCGCATGAAAATTTTGGCACATGGGGGAGAATTTAAGAACCTCAAATATTGGTAAGTTATAGCATTAATCTCATTTTGTCGTACCCAACCTATCTAAATTTATTTCAAAATTTATTATTATTATTATTAAATTATTTACATGAAGATTTCTATAAATGATTTCTATTTGTAACCTGCACAAATTTGTTGTTTATTAAATTTTAAATGATTTACATGAAGATTTATAATTAGATAGATTTTATTAATAAAAAATGCAAAATTTCATTTATAAATAATTAGTTTCATTTATTTTTGTCCAATATATTAGTATATGTTAAATAATAAAAAAATTATAAGTCCAGCACCAATGCAAAGCCCGAAAGTTGTGGAATCTGGGACCAGAGCAACAAAACTTTTAAAGTAAAAAAAGAATTGAGAAAAAAATTAAAGTAAATAAATAAGAAAACAACAAAATGCCACAAGCCCTCAAATATGCCGTGAGATGTGGATTCGAACCTGGGACCTATAGGTATTTTATTTGGCTCCAAACCATCAGTCCAACTCAAATCATTTGAAACATTAATATTATAAAATATATATATATATATAAATTTCGGTCGGTTCGGTTCCTTCGGTTTTTCAATTTCAAAAACCGAATTTTTATTTCGGTTCAGAACCGAACAAACCGAAAATCGAAAAACTCGAACCAAACAAACCAAAATCAGTTTGGTTCGGTTCGGTTTTCGATTTCGGTTCGGTTCTGCACACCCCTACTTGGGTGAGTGGAAGAAAGAACTTGAGTAAGTGTGTGTAAGAGTGAGGGAGAATTATGGGTGAGTGTTAAAACAAGACACTCGGCTGATTGAGTGATGCCACTCGGCTGAGTAATGAATTTCGGCCACAGGGAAGCTAAAATGGGAGAGGAAAAAAGCAAGCAACGTAAGAGGAAAGAATCACTCGGTTGAGTGATAAATATCACTTGAATGAATGATGGCATGCTGGACTAATTTTAGCCAAAATTGCAAAGAGCACAAAGAAGAGTAACTAGTCACTCGATTGAGTGATCAAAACCACTCGGCTGAGTGACTCTGGGCTGTCCCAAAACTCACTTTTTCTAGGCCAATTGATCAACCTCAAATCCTCCTTAATTAATTGATCTATAAAGTTATCTTAATTCCTTCCTAATTCAAGCATCAAAACTCTAACTTAAGACCACTCAAAACTCATTAAATCACACACTCATCACAATTAACCTTAATCAAATTCATGCTCAAATCTATAAATTAAAGAACATGTAGCAATGAAAAATGAATTGTATCTCTTTAAAATGCTCTTGCACCTCAAACACTTAAACCTTTTTACTTTAAAATGCAAATTAAGATCATTCAATCTTATCAAAACTCAATCAAATTCATGTTTGAAACCATGGATAAACAATATGACAACATATAAATTGACAGCACAAATTAAGTATAACATGAATTCTACTCACTCAAAATAGATCTCCACCAGATTATGTACACTCAAGCTCAATTAAAATCATGCTAAAACAATATGCATGCCGACAAACTAGTTGAATTACATATCAAGTCCACTCTTACTTTAACAAATGAATAATTCTCCCTTTAGTTCATGAAGCATCAAGCAAATAAGATCAAACTCACATCTAAACAATGAAAACAACTCAAGAAAAATAAATATTATATTAAGTTCATCTAATTTGTGATTTATTTACCTTAAAAACTATATGAGCTTTTTAATTACCTTAGAAGTACTTACTAATTTAAAGATGATAATTAAGCATGAACATCATTGGAAGTAGCTTCTTTTTTGAATCCAAATCTTGAACTCATGAATTAAAAGATAAAAACACAATAAACATAAGAAAACATGAATTTAACTATAAAATCCCATGAAATTAAACTAAAGACAAGAACACTAATCATACAAAAAAAATTATGAAAATTTAAAGATAAGAGTTAGAGAAATTTTGGTTTATCGAGCTCCAACTTTACTCATATTACTCTCTGAAGGTCAAGTTTGTGATCCAAATATAAGTCTATTCGGATTTTGCTCCTCATTTTCTCCCTTCCATAGAAGAAATTTATCATCATTCACCAAAGTTGAAAATTTTATGTCTTCAATAAAGTATGACTCCTTTTTTAGCTCTTCAAACACGAACTCTATCGGGTCTTCTAGCCTAAAAAATTCTTCAAATGGACTGAATTCAGTGCTGCCACTTGAAAATTGAACACTTCTTGCTCTTTTAGTGATAAATCCTTCACAATAGGTTAAAATATACCTTTCAAATAAACACATGACTTATCTTCAAATATAAATTATTCCTTTTTTTTCATACACCTCAAAACTAGTTACTTCTTTATCCACCATTAATGAATGATTTGTTTCCTCCTTCTTATCACCATCATCTTGAAATTGCATTAAAAAACTCAAAAGTTATAGTTTAGATTCTAATCTTTCAATTCCTTCTTCTTTATCCCTCAGTAAATTCTCTTAATTCTTGATTATCTCCTATTGAGTCCTTAACTTCTCTTCTTAAATTCTGAACTTTTTCTCTTGATTCCTTAACTTGTCCCTTTGAATTCTTAACTTCTCCTTTTGTACTATAAAATTTTCCTCTTGAACTCTTAATATAGCCTCCCACTCTTCTCTTTTAGCCTAAAATTTATTATCCTTAGTCATAAACAAGTTAAGAAGAACTTGATTTTTGGAGTTACTAGTCTCTTGAGAATATTGCAGTTCTTGATTCTTTCTCCTCAATTTTTCCATTTGTGCTCTCAAAATCTATGGAGAATAAGACTCTTCAACAAAGGATGGTGGTGAATAAGAAATTAGTGAATGTATATGCAAGAGCTTTAATTCCTCTCTTTCTCTCATTAAATCATTCATTTGCTATTGTAAAAGGAATAATTCTTAATCTCGAACATCATCTTGCATCGTCTAATTTTTCCTGCAAAGAACAATCACCAAATAAAAAACAAAATAAAAATAAAAATTTCAGACTAACTTAATCAAAGATATTAAATAAATAACACTATTACTCCCCAGCAATGGTGTCAAAAATTTGACCGGTGTCTAGCAAGTATACTAGATTGGCTAGTAATGTAAAAAAATAAAATTAAGATCTTGAATATTGTACCCAAGGGAATATGGATTGCTAAGCAAAATATCTATATGTTAATTAAAATAATCTGAGATTATTTTTTAATTTTTTGATTTAAAGGCAATAACTAAACTAAAATAAAACAAAACAAAAACTAAAATTAAACCAACATGAATTAAAAATAAAGCAATAACTGAAATTCTTCTGCTAAAGGAACTATCCACCTTAACTTCCATTGCAGTGACTCAATAACAAAAGTAATATAAGTGATTATGGAAAAACTATATAAAGAAAGCAAAATATCTCATGCAAGACTGTCATTCTAAGCATCAAATTCTCTTATTAAGGGACAATCTAATATTTAACATAAAGATCCAATTTTAAACTCCTAAATATTCATTAAACTCTATTACAAGCAAATTTAACTTAAACCTAATCTTAGTTTAACTTTTTCTAGTATTAATCTACTTTTTTCATCACATAATTACACCTAACTTATAATATAATCATACATCAATACTATTAAACTAATCCAAAAACATGCATATCATAGATCATACTTAAATCAATCATCAACCATTAGTTAAAATATGTCAATCATTAACTCAATACAACCAAAGATGAGAATTTTTATAAAAACTAAGAAATAATCAAACTTGCATTAAATTAAAGCTCAAAATAAAATTAGTACAATGAAAATATTAGGGTTCAAGTTTTCCTTAGCAAAAGTAAGGAATTACTTACCAAACATGATAAAATTTAAAAAATAATTAAAATAAAAGGATACAATATTCATAAAGCTCTAAACTTTTCTCTTGATGACTTCAAAAGAAAGCTTTAGTCTTTAAGAGAATTGTAAACTAAGAAAACAATAAAACTAATCTAAAACTAAAATAAATTTAATGTACAATAACTTAAGAAAACTAAGCTAAAAACTAAGAAAATTTGTAATTAAGAAGCTCTCTCGCTATCTCTTTTGCTTTGGTGTCTTGAGCATCTTTATATAGGCTCCAAATAAGAAGTATTGACATTAATAAACTTTCTAAACCAAGTTGAATAAGAGTTCTACCCAAATAGGAAGTTAAAATTCGTATTTTCTCTTTGCTCACTCAGGAGAGTGGCCTTGGGCACTCTGGAGAGTGATTATTTATTGAACAAATAAGGGACAAATTTGGGTGATTGCTGAATTTGCCTTGGGAGAGTGCTCTGGTCACTCTGGAGAGTGAATTGGGCACTCAATCAAGTGACCAGCATCACTCAACCAGTGATAAGCTTACTGACTCACGAATTTCTTGTCCTTCATTCATGAAATTATGATTTTGCCCCTTTCTTAAATTAAGACATTTTTCCTTCATATGAGTTGTGAAAAACACAAAAACTCACATTTAAATCTTAAAACACAAATTACAATTATTTAAAATTAAATCAATTAAAATAACACTAAATTAACTCAAATAAACACATAAAATATACTAGAAATATACTTATAATTCACAACTATCATGGGTAAACAAGAAAAAATTGCCTAAATCAAGTTGTTCAAATTGTTTCAATGCTTCAAAGGGTGATAAGGAAGGTTTCAATGATCTGAAATTCCTAACTTGACTATTTTCATACACTGATTTTTTCTCTTAATTTAAAAACTGGTCTTAGTGTACGATATTTGGAAACTAACAAATATTCTTTTTGTTGAACACTAACTTAGCTAGATTTCAATCAAGCAACATGATGTCCTAATGCTAATCAAGATTCTAAATAATAAAAAGTTCTAAGTTAAAGTTACAAAAGTTCAAATTTGAAAATAAAATAGGACGAACTAAACTAAATGCAAACTATAAGATAACCGAACTAAACCTATGCAGTTAACACATAACCAAAGACTAACTACATAAACTAAATGAAAAGGTAAAATAAAGATAATAGAATAGATATAAGAACAAAACTACTTAAAATAGGAATATAAAGTTAACTAATTAAAATTAAGTACTACAATTAAACCATAAAAATAAAACAACTGAAATGAAAATAAAACAACAAAATAAAAACATAAAGACATAAAAACAATTCATTAACAAAAGGATAAGATTGTTTAAATACTTCTTAAATCTTAAGGAAAAAATGAGCTTAAAAGAACTCTACCCTCCTCCAAAATTTCTTACCGTCCTTAGCAAGGTAACAAAAATCATTGCTCATTGTGGCAGTGGAGATAATGGTGGTGGCAGCGGTGGTGGAAAATATTCCTAGAAGTGATGGATAAAATGCTCTTAATGAAGGTAGATAGTCTCAATACTACTCTATAGCTTATTAATCTGCATTGTTTGCACATCCAGGCAAGCATTAACACTATTTTTAAAGCCCAACATCTAAGGGGTGGGGTGCACATCTAGCTTTAGAGCAGCAGCCTCTTCCTTTTCATTAGCCTCGACATATTCATCGAAATCATCCTTAAAATCATCTATATGTGCATCTTTTGGCAATCGTGCATGATCAGTCACTATTGTGTGAAGATACTCTGCACGAGTGGTCTAATGTCTTCAAGGAGTATCGGATATGATCTTCATATTTTTAAACATTTTATGGTCTATATACATCGCCTTACCAAGGGAAAGGCTAACATCAATGTGATGGACTACCTTTGCAAGTATTGTAATTATGCCACCCAAAGCTATTTTCTTTGACCAACCGGGTTTCCACTAGAGGTCCTCAATCTTCCTCTACAAATAGTATGCACCATTCAATTTGATTCCCTCTACCATGATCATAGTATTAACACTTTTTTCGCATTTACATCCCCAGGACATTTGGTGTGCACAAAGAATGCTAAGGCTAAAAACTTATGGAGAATGCACAATGCATGGCTTTTAAGATGATGTGTCTTAGTCCTTTTAGCCACATAGGTTGTAGGCTTAATATTATTCAGGATTATCATCCAATTCTGCCTTGGGGTGAAATCCGATAAGTCTCTAACCCTATCAAATGGAAACCCAAGGTGCTCTGTGAATTCCTTGAATGTCGTCTTATATTTCTTCTACCTAACCAGAAACGTACAATCCCATCATTATCATCATCATCTTCGAATGAGCAGCTGAAAGTTGTCAAGAAATCCCTGGTTGTTATTGGGATACACCTTCTCATTCTTTTTAACAAACTTTTTCCATTCAATGTTCGCAATTAGTTGATTGACTTCCTCCTGCATATTTCCTGCTATGGTACCTAAGAAAAATTTGTTCAAGTAGGTAGGCTTCACATATTCTGCCCCTGTGAAGTATTCATATAACATGGCATAACTCGGGTTGAGATAAGCTGGCATATGAATTCCTGATGAACTGGAAGCAGCATCAGTGGGAGTGCGCTTTGGGGCCACTGCAAAAACCAATGATAACAAATCATTGCAAGAAAATAATAGAATAGCAACAAAAATTAGCAAGCAAAATTGTTGATTTTCTGTTTGTTGGATTTTAACGGTTACATGCATCACATACATGAGCGGAATTTTAAAATTTTTTAACCATTAGATCTGATCTTGCCATGAATACACAATATAACTATATGAGAATAAGAAAAATCACCTTTGATTTTTGTTGAACAGTTGATTTTACTTCGCATCGGGTTATCGCAAACCACAGTGTCCAAAATCGAATACCTCCAATGAGTAATCCACACTAGAGAGGGGTAAATTAAACCAACAAATTGGTGTAATACAAGGAGTGGCCGAAATCCAAGAGGCTAGCAATGGTAGTGGCGCAAAGAGGGAGAGAGATTAAGAGAAAAGACTTTCTTTTCGTTTTAAACACTTAACCCTAGTTCTCATTAGTTGGCCTTTTATAGTTAGGTTAAAATTCCAACTCCTTAATGAGATTGGGCTCTTTAAAATTGCTGGAGAATTATTAATTGGGCCTCTGAAATAAATTATAATTATTTGGGCTTAATTAAATCCAAATTAAATCTTTTCATAAAAGATCATGCACACAATCCACAAACTAGGCCCTTTGTGCATCTAATTGGATTTAAATACCCAAATGGATTCCAAATCCAACCAAATTAAATATGTGAGTTCCATAACACTTATGTAACATATATAAATTAATTTGGTCCAAGAAAAAGCCCTCTAAGCCCTTCTGTATGGAGTTGGCGTGTGGCCCTCTTTTGGAGGGCTTTCGCCAACTTTCTTCATTCCTCTGGCCCTTAATAATTCCTCCAATGGTCCTATTAATTATTATATCAGTCCTATAACACTTATAGTAGTCTTATAACACTTATAAGACAATAATAATTAATCATGAAATACATTATTTCATTTAGGTCCAATTTACAGAATATTTCTCAAAAGTTCCGCGGATAATTTTATAATTAATTAAACTCTTTAATTAATTATTATCATATTCTCTTCTCTACCTTCATAATAATATCAAATATTATTATCCTTGTCATTTTACCATTTTACCCTTTTCTCTATATGTGTGTGACCTATTGGGTTCTTGTCCATGTTGGCAGTATAATATGTAATTGTGAGTTCTATTCAAAACTCACATGATTTAAACTCCTTTAAATCATTTTATCAATCTCTATTGATATTTTGATACATCATTATACAAGTCATGATTGGCCTCTAGCTAGGCATCATGACTACCCAAATGTCAGGAAAGTCATGTGGTTTGACTGTACCCTTCCATAGAAACAGTTACCGTGCAATTACTCCTTTCACCACTCTTATCTCAATTAGATTTTGAGTATGGATTTCTGTCAATTCATATAAATCTAATTATGTATGTTCTATTAATTTAACCATTGTTCCTAAAATGCCCTTCATGGATCTCCATCCATCTCGGCATATTACTCTGGCCAGAGATTCTCTGAACAAGGCAATTATAAAATCATGCGAGATAACTTTTCTTGTTAAATCTGGGATGTTGAATCCTTTGTCAATCACTCAACTATCTTCAAGTAGGTCATGATATACCCAATCTCCTAACTATGTTCACTCTCAGTTGGAAGTAATCAGTTATGGAGTCAAAGTATACCACTTGCTACTTAAGATAACTTTGGTGATCTCAAGTCTAAGGATACTTGCACAACCGCTATGAAGAGATTCCTCACTGACATAGATTTAATATCCACATGAAGATTCTCTTTGCAGGTCTCAAATAAACTTGTTCTTCTAACAAGCATCCACATGTTAGCTTTGATTATCATCCATAATCACAGTTATGAGAACCACTGCTTGAACCATTCAAGAAGCATAACATGTGCTAGTCTGTCCGAATTAACAATGTCCTATCTTGTTAATTCTATGACTAGGGATATTTAGATATTAACACATTTGCATGCGATAGACATCTCACATCATGAACACCTTCATGATTGCCTTTGCACTGTGTTTATAATATTTAGGACTTCATTTATTAATTTAAGATTTACAAACTCATGTATTCAAACATAGCATTAATAAATAAATGATGCCTTTTATTAAGAATATAAGTTTCATACATATGAAAAACATCCCTATTACATGGGCTCTAGGGCATACTCTCTAACATTGTTGCTAATCAAAATTAGCAACAGAAAATTCGGTTGCTAATTTGACAGTTGCTATTTTTTAGCAACGAAATTACAAATTCCTTTGCTGATTTTAGCAATTGAAATAAATTTTCGTTGCTAATTTTAGCAATGGAATTAATAATTTTCATTGCTAATTATAGCAACAGAATTCACAATTTCCGTTAGTAAATTCAGCAACTATTATAAAAAAAGTCATGGCAGAATTTTCGTCGCTATTCCATCACTAAATTATTGTTAATTTTGTTACAAAGAATTAGTATTAATTTTCAATGTCAACATTAACATATAGCTCATGAATACCAATGCAATTGGTGAATCAAAAGTACTCTACATTTTGAACAGTTTAAGTATCAATGCTCATGAAATCTGAACATTTAAGTGTATATACAGGTATCCGCAACAACAAATAACTTCTCCATTAGCTATATGAGCTTTATTCCATAAGCACATCTATACTTGTCAGCATGCTATCACTCCAACTACACCAAAAAGCCTCCATCCTTTAGTCTCAGTCTACATCTCAAAAACACAAGTGAATTTATTATCTATCATTTCTTTCTTTGAAAATTGGCCAATGAAACAAGTTTGGACAGTTCTATGTTTAAAATTATAGTAGAAAAAAGTTTTTATTCAATCATGAAACAATTTTGGGTAGAGAAACATGCTCACATTCTAAAAATCCACTTTTTTTCTTTTTGTTGAATTTGTTGTAAGATATGATGGTTCTTGTTGAAAAAGGAATTGTAGGAATTGTAATTGTATATTTTTTTGATAATTATAAGAGCCGCTAAGGGCTTTATATACAGAGGTTATGGAAAGAAAAACAACTACCTTCAATAAGTCAATATGATCTCCTACACTTGGGAAGCAGAAATCAAGGAAAAAAAATGTGTATTTTCCATAGTTCTCTTGGCATGTTGCAGGCCTATGCTTCAGTGTTTTTGGGTCTCATCCAGTATGATTGAGTGCACTATGGTTTAGACTTTTATTTTTTTGAGTTTTGTTTACTAGTTTCTTTCATTGTCTGGTACATTTATAACAAGGAGTGTCTAATATCTAAAATATGTATATGTGCCAACAAATCACATTTAAGTACCTGACAATGATGAATATTAGGGATCTTTGCAAAGTGTATTTATTTGATGACAACAAGTGGGGATTTCCCGTCCCGTTCGGGTCAGGTCCCCATGTGTATCGAATCTTTTTCGTCCCGTGATCATTCCTACACTTGAGATTTAAACAAGGTTTTTGATTTTCTTTTTCCTCAGTAAATATTCTTTTTCCCAAAATTCATAGTCCTTCGAAGTGAAGTGAACTTTTGGCTTCATTATAACAATGAGTTAAACACACGTGTGATAGGTTTATTTAAACCATCATACGTGGGAGCATTATTTAATCTAAGTTCTAATTGGACTAGGCTTGTTGTCATTTTGTGCTTTATAATTGGGGCCCACATATTTTATTGGGTTTAATTTATTTGTGACTCATGTGTAGAGGTGTTCAAAATTGGTATAACCCAATTAACCTAACCAATCCAATCCATTTAATCCATATTTTTTATAATTACAATGGGTTGGTATAACCCATACAACCCATTTTAACATTTTAAAAATATATATGTGGGTTATGGATTATTATATAACCCAACTAATTAACTCAAAATTTTTTACCTCTCTTACATTACTTATTTTCAACAGTAGCTTATGTGCATTTTCATATTGCTCACATCCATTTTTTTTCACTTGTTAATTAGTCATTAAAAATATATTTATAATTAAATCGTTTTAGTCTATGGTTGATAATTAGCCTCATTTGTTAATTTTTTGTAATTTTTTTCTTTGTCCGACTTTGGATTAAAGTATTTTTCATGACTTGTTTTGTAGCATCCAATGCTCATGCTGCTAATGACCCTCGAATTCTGCATATAGCCAATAATATTGGCCATTTTAATTAATACATATAATCACTGATTTTTTATTTGAACTAATTAGAAGGTTCAAAAGGACTTTTTTTAATTACAAAATAAATATATAAAGAAAATATTATGGTGCTAGCATTTTAATAATTCGGTATTTGCTAAATATAAAGTAAATCATGCATAAAATATGAATTGGCAGTTTAATTATTATTTTGTTAGAAATGTATACCATGTATATAGTACGCTCGACTACTTTTATAGAATAAATAAATGGAGTAAATTCAATTATACAACTATACTAGATTAACATAAAAAATTTAGTATCAGTTGAAGTTGAATATAATAATTCTTTTTCGATCCACAACAATACAATATTACTCCGTTAATAACCGATGGTTACTAGCTATTATGGAATACTAACGACTATTATATAATTAATAACTCTCAAACTTTAGGATTTTATGTACTAATATCACATTTTACATTTTCTCTTTCAATACGTTAAATTTATTGTTTGAATTTCTCTTATTGAAAACTTATTAATTTTATTAATTTTTGTATGAAATTTATATGTAATTTTAAATTTTATGGCATTAATGTTTTATATGCATGTGGTATTTAAAAAATATTTTTAAAAATAAAATTAATGTTTTATATTTAAAATTACATAAATATGAATAATTTATAATTTATATGTTTACAATATAATATAAAAAATTAACATAACCCATATAAACCAACTAAACCAATATAAAAAATTTAAGTCATAATTCAGTTGGGTTCAATCCATTTAAAAATTTAAATGGGATGAAAGAAAAATCAGTTATAACCCACCAACCCACATTTGAATACCCCTACTCATGTGTAATCAAAGGGCACAGTTAATTTTTATCTA
>JBBPFJ010000337.1:0-54857 GCA_037975025.1 Excoecaria agallocha | reverse complement strand
TAAAATGCTTTGCCCTTAATTAATCAATTGAAATTTTTGTTAAACCCGTTTTGAAACCTAAAATGTTGCTAAATTATTTAGATACCATAGCACTAAAAGATATAATCCAATATTAGAATAAAATATTTTAATTTTTATCATCATATATGCTACATGTCCAATATACCTTCAATAGGCTAAGCATGTGTGCTAATTATGTCTCACGCAAAGATAGTTGATAAAAGCATAGCCACTCTATGATGAATAACTATTGGCATTCACAATGAGATAAGATATGGATGTGATTTTATCTAACCTAACCAGTCAATAGAGATACACATCACGACCATGCATGAAGCTTCCCTTAGGGTACATATCTTACTACTCTATCCATACCATTGCTAAGTAATTATTAAACTTAAGTTAGTTTTAATATATATCTCAAAAAAGATGTAGCATTTTGAATGCATGAGGGTGGCAAACTTATATTAAAAGGAAGTCTTCTTATTGTTATACCTCTATCTTCAAATCTCTACCTTCAAATTTATTGTCTCTGGAGTTTTAATAACTCCATACTCTCCAAATCTCCATGGCCAAACATGTCGCATCATCATCCAATAGAAATCATAATGTATTTATTGAGCTATGGATGAAAAAGATAGCTAATTAAACGGGAGTATTGATTTAGAGAGGGAAGATTTGTCATTAGATCGCGAAAACGAAAATCACAATCAATTTGAGTACCCTATTGAGTAAGGTCCTATTTCAGAATTTTTTTTCAAATATAGATAATTTGTTTAGATTTTATCAAGAGCATTCAAGGCTAAAAGGGATTACTGTTATTAATAAATCAACCACAAAAAGTCATGGAGATCAGCAAAAATATACAACCCTTAGTTATAATAAGGGAAGAAAATGTCAAACTCAGCACACATCTAAAAAGTTGAATTGCTCTGTAAAGATCAATGCAACTTTAAGAGATAATGGAATGTGGAAGGTTTCATCGATTGTTTTGACACACAATTATGAATTGCTTTGAGATATGTCAAGGTTGATGAGTGGCCATAGGGTTGTCCAAAATAACACCAAAAGGAAGCTTGATTTGCATAATTTTGTTGGAATAAGGGCATTAAAGAGTAATAGGCTTGCTCAATATGAAGCTGACGGCCTAGAAAAACTAGGTTGCATAGCGAAAATTTATCGCAACTACATTATCGTACAAGGAGGTTATTACACAGTAAAGGTGTTGCAACATCCATGAAAAAACTATTTTTCATAATGCAATTTAAGATTTTAGAATTTTTCTACTCAATTAACTTGGATAAAAAAATTCAAGTTGGCCAATGTCTTGTGGGTGCATCCAAAGTGCAAAGCAGCATACAATGATTTTCATAATGTCATTAGCTTTGACACTATATACTTGGTAAACCGATATATGCTGCCTTTTGCAACTGTAGTGGGTATCAATCACCACGGTCAATCAGCTCTATTTGGTTGTGCTTTGCTTACCCATGAAAATGCAGACACATTTAAGTGGTTGTTTAAGACATGGCTGTCATCCATTGGCTATCTAAGTTTAGACAAATAAATGTAATATATGTTGGTTTGGTTATCTACTGAATATCAATTGTAGGTTAACACATATTCAACAAGTATCAAAACAGGAAATATACACTAATCCCCAAACAGTATTAATCCATGAACCCTTAACAGTTGACCCAATGCACATTTCTATATAATTTATACACAATACCCTCCACCCTAAGTCCAGATCCATCATTAACCCTAATGAGATGAAAGCAAATAAAACTTACAAGAAGAAATCATACATATCTAAAAATTGTACACCTTAAGTAGCATAAATGTCATATAATCACATTATTTTGTACTTAATATAAATTGTAAGTGAGACAAAAAAATACAATTATTTTGGATAATTATAATCAATACACATTCAATAAGTATCAAAACACGGATGGGCCTACTGATATATATATATATATATATATATATATATATATATATATATATATATATATATATAAAATCTTATAATAAGATGTTGTAAAGTCTTTTTCTTTTTCTTTGTATTGCTGTTAAAATAGGATAGCTTTACTGATATAATGATTTAAAATAATTGTATTTTTTATTATTATATTTCAGTTAAATTATTAATTTTTTCTTCACCTACAATTTATACTAAGTACAGAATAATGTGATTAAATGACATTTATGCCATTTAGGGTGTACAATTTTCAGATATATATGATTTCTTCTTGTAAGTTTTATTTGCTTTCATCCCATTAGGGTTAACGATGGATTCAGATTTAGGGTGGAGGATATTACATATAAATTATATGGAAATGTTTATTGGGTCAACTGTTAAGCAATGTTATTAAAATCAGACAGAATAAAGAACTGACAAGGCTGAAGGTTAGTGGTTCGATCAGGATTTTTTCTATTTTTTAAAATACTATTAATTAGTATAATTTTATAAATACTACTGTATAAATACTCAAACAAAAAAATCATTCATCAAAATATTTAATATATATCACAAATATCCCAATAACAAGTTACAAAATATATTAAACATTCATCAAATACAAGTCTTAAACATTCAAATAAATTCATTCTATATTATGCATATTTAAAAAAAGTCATCTTCATCACTTATCATCATCGCCATATCCATCACTATTATTACCAACACCACTCCCTTGAGATTCTACTACACCAAACTCAAGACCTAAAAAAAAAAGACAACATACAATTTGATTAAATTTCACACATTCATTCAACATTTTAAAATAAAAGCATATAATAAAATATAATTAATAATAACAAATTACATAAAAAAAACCAGCCATAGTTGATTCTGCAGCGTCCTTCGAAAATTCTACTAGTATATTCTCAATCTGATCATAATCAAGTTTTATTTCTTTTTTCGTGATCCATAACTCAGTTTTATCAATTGTGGTGTAATCAATCGGATCATAAGGTTTCTTGGACAACTACGTCCTAATAATTATGAGCAATAACAAAATTACTTTGATGCAAAGAATAAGATTTAAATATAATTAAATATATGAATTAGACATAACATACCTATTTTTCAATTTCAAATTATAATAAATATAAACCAAGTCATTTAGTCGCTCATGCTCTAATTTATTTCTCTTCTTTCAATGGATGTATTCAAACACACTCCAATTGCGTTCACACCCAGAAGAAGTAGCGATTTGACTAAGGATTCCGATCACCAACTTTTGTAACTTTGGAACATTATAACCAAATAATTTCAACCATTCATCTTTTATTGAATATGAAAAGTAAAATAATAAAATTTACATTAGATATAAAACAATTTAAAGTAAAAATAATAATAATAACAATAATAAGAGAATGATTCTTATCCGGTCGAGTGGTTTTACTGCAAGCAATTGCTTTAGGACGAGAAAAACCCATTTCACGCTCTCGAAAGATTCTTAACTCCTCTAACTTCGATGCACCGGTTGACTCATCCTCAACCTTATCCATCAAGTTCAACATGCCACGCATAATTTCAGACTCCTTATAAAATGAAGATTGATCATATTGAAATACAGGGTTCAAGTAATATGATGTTGCATGAAGATCTTGTTGCAACATGCGATCCCATCTATTGTCTATGATATCAATGTAGGGCTTGTACAATTTCTTCTTATTTTTAAAAATATTCATAATCCTCAAACGTGCCATATGCATGCCCTCATAAATATAACCCAACGATGGCTTTTCACCAGTGTCACAAATTTGCAACAAGCGTATTATTGGAGTCATAACCCTCACAATCATCAAACAATTATTTCAAAAATTCTCATCCAAGATAATTTGTTTCACTTCTTTACCTTTTTGCTTCTTCAAGAATTGTTTATATGCAGCACTAATAACTAATGCTTGTAAATCATCTTTATGTTCATATAAGCTCTGCAAAGCAATAAAGGTAGTTACAAAATGAGTTACACCGGAGCGAATAATTTCTCGCCAACCAGGTCTCTTTCTTAGTCAATTCAAAGTCAATTTATGATTATACACAAAAATAGTAACTTGAGAAGCAAGATAGCAAGACTCTGAACTATAGACATATCTCTAACATCTTTCAATATCAAATTAATATAATGAGCTACACATGGTGAACAATAAATAAAAGGGTATTTCTCCATAAGTTTCAAACCTGCAGCTTTATAATTAGCCCCATTATCTGTCATCGTATGAACAACATTGCGAGGACCAACCCATTCCACTATTTCACTGAAAAGATTACACAAATTTTTTGCATTTGTGTAAATATCAGAAGCATTAACAGCATTAACAGCTTTGATAAATGAAATTCCCTTTGGACTATAAACTAAAAAAATTGATTAAAGACCTCTGCCTATTATTCGTTCACCCATCTCCCATTATAGTGCAACCACTGTCAGCATAAGTATATCTAATTTAATCAACAAGCAAGCTTACATACAACTTAGCATCAGTCAATAAAGTCATTCACAAAGCATGAAATGAAGGATGCTTATATTTATAACTCATGCTAATTATTTTATCAAGAGCCAATTGAAAATAAGGCAAATGAATAGCATTAAAGGGCAGACATGCATCATAAAATCATAAGGCAAGTGACAAGTTAGTGTCTTTCCATTTTTTTGTACTTTGCATACATGCCTTAATAGAAGGTTGAGAAGGATCACTTACACCTCTTTTAAAATATGATTCAATCCTAGCAATAACTTTTCTTTTTGCCTTCATGACATCATTAAGAGATTGACTACCATTATTTTCAACCACGGTCAAGTCCTCAATTAATCCCTTTTTATCCTTAGCCTTTTGTAAATTGTCATCTAATACGTTTTTGACTTTATACTTGACATCTGCAGGAATTTTTTGCATGGATCAATATTGCCTTTAATCCCAGCAAGGTGTTGCTTCATCTTATTTATCCCTCTACCACAAATAACCTTTTGACAAAATGAACAAATGTATATATTTCTATCCTATGTATTTGTTCCCTTAGTGACATATTTCCATGAACCATCCCTTTTTTGCCTAATTGAACATTCTGATGGAGCTGTAGAAGTTTGTGTTCCAATTCCAGAAGATGGTGTATTCAATTCAGCCATTGTTTCCTATAATAACATTATAAGTAAAAAAATTAGGTAATGAAAATTATAAAGAAAAAACACGTCGACATAAAAAAACAGAACTCAGTTTCAAGTAAAAAAACCTAAAAATATAAAATTAATAAACTTAGTATAGAACAAAAGCATGTACCAAATTTAAGCAAGAAATCTCAAGCTAATAATACCATTGCTAATTAGACACATCATTAAAATTAAAATTAAACGGTTTGTAGAGTGATTAGTTAGAAATTATTATATAAAAATTTGTTTATGATTCAATAAAAAACGTTCACATAAAGGATTTAAGAAGGAAGAAAAATTAAACATTGGTTTGCATTTTCTTACCATTTTCTAGTTGGAGTACAAAGTCAAGGGGCAGCAAAGTCATCATCTCTCCCTAACTAATCTAATATCCAGACTCACAGCTTAATACTTTAATCAAGATGCAAACAGACAACAAAATAACAACAACAACAAAAAAGCACAAGATCCAACATTAGTGATTTCCCTTGGATCACAATAGTAATATACAAAAAATCAAGACATACAAAAATGAGATGAAAATTCTAGTATACAACATAAAATCTACAAAAATGACAACAAGCTTGAATGATGAAGAACAGAGCAAGAGGACAATAATATTTGCTATTTGAAAAAAAAAAAGCAAAACTCAACAAATCTGTGCATACAAAAACTAACCCATAAAAAATTAGAGACTCATCCGAACAATGAACAGCGGAGGAAGTCGGTGTTGGGAGTTGCGGTCGGCGGTGCCCTCTGATGATTTAAAATGAGTAAATGAGGATTTGTTGAGTTTTGGGAGAATGACAAGGGCTGAAGGGCATAAAACGAGAATCAAATAAACCCTAATGGCCTTTTTTGTATCTAAACAGAGACGTTTTGGCAAATTAGAAAAAAATTGAGTTCTACCCAATTCTCCGTTTTTTTTATCTGATCCGATTTTTTGACAGTTCGATTTTTAATAATTAAACCAATCGATTGGGCTGTTAATCCGCGATTTAACCAGTTCAAATGGGCGATCCGATCGGATTTTAATAACACTGCTATTAAGGGTTCATGGATTAATACTGTTTGGGGATTAGTGTATATTTCCTGTTGTGATACTTATTGAATATGTGTTGACTTATAATTGATATTCAGCAGATAATAAAAGCAACATATATTATATTTATTTGTTTAAACTTAGATAGCCAATAGATGATAGCCACGTCTTAAACAACCAATTGAATGTGTCTGGATCTTTGTGGGTAATCAAAGCACAACCGAATAGAGTTGATTGACCGTGGCGATTGATACCCACTATAATTGTAAAAGGCAGCATATACCAGTTCACCAAGTATATAATGTCAAAACTAATGACATTATGAAAATCCTTGTATGCTGCTTTGCACCTTGGATGCCCCCACAAGACATTGGCTAACCTAAATTCTTCATCCAAGTCGATTGAGTAGAAAAATTCTGGAACCTTGAATTGCATTATGGCAAATAGTTTTTTCATGAATGCCGCAATACCTTCACCGTGTAGTAACCTCTTTGTACGATAATGTAGTTGCAATAATTTTTTGTTATGAAATCCAGTTTATCTAGCCCGTCAGCTTCATATTGAACTAGCCTATTACTCTTTGATGCCCTTATTCCAACAAAATCATGCATATCAAGCCTCCTTTTGGTGTTATTCTGGACAATCCTATAGCCATTCATCAACCTTAACATATCTAGAAGCAATTCATGATTGTGTGTCAAAACAATTGATGAAACCTCCTGCATTCTATTATCCCTTAAAGTTGTATTGACCTTTATGGAGCAATTCAACATTTTAGACGTGTGTTGAGCTTGACATTTTCTTCCGTTATTACAACTAAGGGTTATATATTTTTGCTGATCTCCATAACTTTTCATGGTTGATTAATTAATAATACTAATCCCTTTTTGCCTTGAATGCTCTTGATAAAATCTAAACAAATTATCTATATTTGAAAAATACATCCCTGAAATAGGACCTTACTCAATAGGGTACTCAAATTGATTGTGATTTTCGTTTTCGCTATCTAATGACAAATCTTCCCTCTCTAAATCAATACCCCCATTTAATAAGCTATCTTTTTCATCCATAGCTCAATAAATACATTATGATTTTCGTTGGATGATGATGTGATATGTTTGACTATGGAGATTTGAAGAGTATCAAGTTGTTGAAACTGCAGAGATAATAAATTTGAAGGTAGAGATTTGAAGATAGAGGTATAACAATAAGAAGACTTCCTTTTAATACAAGTTTTTCACCGTCGTGTATTCAAAATGTTGCCTCTTTTTTGAGATATATATTAAAACTAACTAAAGTTTAATGATTACTTAGCAATGGTATGGATAGAGTAACAAGATACATACCTTAAGGGAAGCTTCATGCATGGTAATAATGTGTATCTCTATTGGCTAGCCAAGTGAGACAAAATCACACCTATATCTTATCCCATTATGAATGCCAATCATTGTTCACCGTACAATGGCTATATCTTTATCAACTATCTTTTTGTGAGACATAATTAGCACACATGCTTAGCCTATAGAAGGCATGTTGGACATGTGGTTTAGATGATGTTAAAAATGAAAATATTTTATTTTAATATTGGATTATATCTTTTGGTGCTATGGTACCCAAATAATTTAGCAACATTTTAGGTTTCAAAATGAATTTACAAAAATTTCAACCGATTAATTAAGGGGAAAGCATTTTTATGTGCATATATATTGTTTTGTTCAGCCATAGTAATTTGACTAGTAAAATATGTAAATTTCAATTGGTATTTTGTGCATTTTAGATTTGACAACTTTTATTTTTCTTCTTTCTTTTTAAAAAAAGTTTCCTATGGTTAGCTTCTTAATTTCAACCAATGAAACTCCAATAGGTGAGTAATTTTATCCACATTAAAAAGTTTAGGAAAAAAAGATATTTGTCTCAAATTGAGTAGCTCAAATAGAGATATTTATGGAAATGAAAATATTTAAAAATATTCAGTGTCCAAAATAACCTTAATAAAGGCAAGCCATTTGAAATATTTTGAAGTCAAGTCGCAATAGACTCATAAAAAAGTCACGTAATTTAAACAACTTAATTTACCTATAATCACTCTATATGCATTAATAGCCAAAAAATCAAATTTTTTATTTTTATCAAATAGCATAGCATGCTAATTTGTTCTTTAAAAAAAAAGGCAATATTTATGATAATTTTATCTAATACTGGACAATTTTTAAACTAATTGAAAGTCTGGTGTTATGGAAAGCAGTGATTTCTTTATACAAAAATCAAAATTAAAGTTTTCATTATCACATATGTAATTAACTAGGCAGGTGTATATTTATCATTTTATTTTTTCTAAATATGTAATTTTGCCCTTATATTTTTCATTATAACAATCTTACTCTTTAAGTTGTATAACATAAGTGAAACTATCATTCATATTTTCAATCCACACGAGTACAATTAGTTAAATGTCCCATGCTACACGTGTGGTAAATAAATATTTACTAAATAAATATATTTGAATTAACTTATAAATAAATTAGACAGTTATAAATATTACATTGCTAATTTTATTAAATTTATGTATTCATATTCAAAAATAATATCAAATAATATGAAATTGAATATTGTGTAGTGAAATTCAACTACAATGCAATTTAATTTAGCAATTCAAGAGTTTAATTTTTAATTCCAAATGTAACTGAAACTCAAAAATACAATTGAATTTCGATTTATCTTGAAATTAATTGAAATCTAAATTAATTTGAAAATTCAATTAAAATTGAGTTTCAATTAAAATTCATCTTGATTTGATTGAATTTCAATTTGATACTACTAATTTTGAATTTGGCCAAATTCAATTCAACCTTTTCAATTTAATTTTGATTGAAATTCAATTTGATTTGGCCAATTCAATTGAATTTTAATTGATCTTAAAATTCAATTGAAATTGGACTGGCTTTAAAATTGGTTTTCTTAAATTGAACTGGATTCAATTTAGTTTGATTGATGTATTGAATTTAATTTGATTTACCTATGTTGGATTGGATTCAATTTGATATGGCTTGTTGCTCCAAGTAAATATAATTACATGCTTATTAATAGTATTTGAGATTGATTTGAAAGTGAGATTGAATTAATTAAGTTTGAATTGATTCTTTTGATTTGAAAATTGAATCAATTGAATTTGAATTAAGCTCGTTGATTTAGAAATTCAATTTTAGATTAGTATTTGGTTTTTAATTGAAATTCAACTTTAATTTGGATAAGTGATTTTCAATTAAAAAATAATAATAACCAATTGAATTTAAATTGATTATATTCAATTAAAAAATTAATTAAAATTAAAATTGAATTAACCAAATTTCTCCTCTATAGATTCAGAGAGAGGAAATATGATAATCTATATAACAAAAATGAAATATTCAGTTTCACTTACAAGTTATAACAAATTTTAATAACTTGACAAAGTCTACAATTGTGTTTATAAAAAAAATGTGGCGGTTTCAAATCTTAGTATTATATTAGTATTAAACAATTAACAATTGATTATTAAATATTATTATACTGTAATATTTGATTCCATAGGCGGAATAATATATATCCCATGATTTCATAATTGGTGACTGACCATAGATTATGACTTTTCTTTGATTGGAATTTGACACCATTCATAAATGTGAAAAAAAAAATATTGTACTCCAATCTGATTCGGCTCTCAAAAGTTTTTCTCAAGAAGCATTATATTTTTATAATTAATTGGTTTGAGATAGTTAACGATAAATTCATATATTTCTCCTTAAATATGTATTAATTAAAAGTATAAAATTCAACTCTGTATTAGTAGAAATTGTTTTTATATTCACAGAAATTAACTTGAAAATTTTGGGAGTAAATATATTAAAATAGCTAGCAATTTGATGTAAAATAATACAATTTTAATAATATAATATATTTAGATAAAAATGATTTAAGTGAAAATGAAAGAAAAAAAACTCTATTTATTTTTTTCTCTATTTTTCCTTTTGAGTTATTGGATTAATTAAGAATTAGCAATCAAAAGTGTATAGAATATGGTTTGATATTGGAATTAAAAAGAAATCAAATAAGACAATACCTGATTAAAGTTGAAAAAGTTGTTAATTAAGAAAGGGCAGTAATTTTTGTAAATTAAACAGCTAGAAAAGCGTGTGAGACAGTACCTAATTGGACTCATTTATTTATTTTGTCAATTTTATAATAATCCCACATATTGAAACAAAATGCAATTTGTATTAATTTTGACCTTCTTGTGAGCTTTATATAGAATAATCAAAGTAGTTCAAAACAAATAAGAAAAAGTGCAAAAGATGGTATTATGCGTTTTGAATTGAATTTAAATTGCAATTAAACTCGAAAAGTTTACCATATATAGGACACTACAAAAAACTGCTAATTAGCGACGGAAAATTCCGTCGCTAAATACCAGAATCCGTCGCTAAATTAAATTAGCGACGCACAACAATAGTCGCTAAAATCCGTCGCGAATAATCGGTCGCTAATTTACGATGAAATATGTCGTCGCTAATTTGTTCGTCGCTAATTTATATTTATAATTAGTCTCCAAATTATAATATTATTTAGCGACAAACGTTTCCGTCGCTAATTCCGTCGTCAATTATAAATTTACCATAAAAGTTAGCGACGAACTATTTGTCGCTAATTATTTGTTAAATTCTATTGTTTACACAGTAGCGACAGTTTCTGTCGCGAATCAGTTGCTAATTATTGCATAATTTAAATTTTTCTTCTGATCTATTTTTAAATTCACCCTGTACACTGTAAATAATAATCTTATATTATAAAATTCAAATATAATAGATGCAAATATAAATAATAACCTTATATTTTCATATATATAATTTGTAATGAATTCATTACAAATCTAGAGTTAACATAAAAAAACAATATATGAAACGAAGTATTGTTTATACAATCAATTTCCCTAAAAATATTATCAAGAATATTCTGAAAAGATTTAACTATCCCATTTGCTTGTATACATTGTATAGCCGTGGTAACTGCACATTTAAAGATCAATATTGATATGAAAACAGGTGAATATGAAGATAAAGCAAACATAAAAGTGCATAAGCAGAAAAAACAAAAATTTTCCAGCTTGCCAAGCACGAGTATCATAGGCATAATGCAGCTAACAATAAACGAGTATTAGGAGAACTGCAGCAAAATAACATGATGTATGTGAGATAATAAAGTATTACCCTAATATTATCCAAGACAACCTCTAAGGTGGTTATTAGAGAATCCAAAAAAATATTATAAGTTGAATTCAATGAGAAGTTCATGAAGCCATGAGGCAGAAACAAAGATTCTTATGGAAAAATGCATGATTTCATTTTAGTTTATTACTTTTTTATTGGCAAAGAAGGTAAGAGCGACATCAGAAAGGATTGCAATCATTGACTCGTCTCCTCGTCTTCTTGCTGCAATAATGGACACCAATAATTATGTCGACAAGAAACTAACCAAATCCATGGATGCAATAATGGACACCACACACATAACAAGAGCCATTTTCCATTCAAAGATACTGCACAAAGTATAGAACAATATTTTAGATTTTTTGGCATTCAGAATTAGCTTAATAAGTAAACCTAAAGCTAATTTCAACAGAGAATTATGTCAAAATTCCTGTAGGTAAAGAATATCAACGTGAATTCTGTATTGCAATATTGGTAAATGATGTATTAGCATTGACATAGTAACTGTCAATACCACATTGTTATAGCAATTGTCAAAGAAAGCTCTCGATAGTTGGTATCAAATTTAGAGCTTATTACAAGGAACAACCATATTATCTGTTCACAATTTCAAGCATACAGTCAAATTATTTTCCTTAGGACCATCTAGAGGAGTTTCAATAGTTACAACTCTCTCTAACTAAACCACAATTCATTGTTCAATAGTACTCCATGTCCTGAACTCCTACTCATCATTAACAACTAAAAAACACACCAATAGTAACAAATAAAGGGTAAAAATACCCGAATCAACATCTTTAGTAAATGATGAAAGAGTACTGGTTGGGCTTGTTGAATTTGTATTTCCAGACGGCTCTTTGTTATGACTCAAAGCAAAGTTGTTTGAAGGGCTGCTACTAGTCCTGTTACCCTGATGAGAAAACGAAAAAAATATTTGAAATATTTCAAAATTGGCTGCTGCATCCTAAAGCCATCTCGCAAAATTAGAAGAAATACAAGAATAATTAGGAAAAATGAACAAAAAGTGTACTATCTTTACTTTCAAGTAGTGGACAAAGACTATATGCATCAATTCCCTGCAGCAATCAACCAAACTCATAAAATCAAACAAGAGAACAGCATGCATATATAGCAGCAACATATGAAATAGGATTTATAGTCAAAGAAAAATAGCTTATACGCACATATCAAATTGCCAATTAAAATGATAAAAAAGTTAGAACTTCACAAATTGAGAGAACATGAAGAAAAACTTTAGAAAATAAATAATAGACCTAGTCCACTTATAATTCCCTTTTATAAGGATCTTATGACACCGTAGCCCAATTATAAGCAAGAGATTTTTAAAGTTGGGAAAGTTGAGAGCCAAAAACCCCAACAGGCAACAACTCCATCTCATTTGCATGATGATAAAAAATTATCTTCTTAAATCTAGCATATCTCCATCTACATGCAGCACAGAAATATAAAGATGGCATGAGGTTATGTTTATCAAATCTAAAGATGCCATTAGACAACTCTTCTAAGCAAGATAGATTCATATTTTGATTGAAAATTCATCTAATGTAAAATGGATGCTTTTATTCATGGTAAATTTACTCAACAATGAAAACCCAAAAGCTGAAACAGTGAAAAGGGCAGAGAAAAGATCATAATTGAAGGAATGGAAAGCAAAACCGTGAAGACATACCAAAGACCGACGTAAGCAATAGCTCATCCATCAAAAGATTCAAAACCATACCTGAAATTAGGCAAAGAAAGTTCCAATGTTTTAATAGTCCCACTTCTCCATGCTTTGAGGTACCAATCAAACAATCATAGACACCATATATTAGCACAACTAAAATTGATAAAAACCAGTAAATTGTCCATATGAACTGCTAATGGCTCTTAAATGGGGAACAGGAACAAATTAAATGGGAAAACTAAGACTACTTCATTCAACTCTATATAAGAGGTTTGGGAAAACTAAGACTACTTCATTTTCAAGAACTTACTAGCTAACTTTTTTTGCCTTAGAATCAGAGAGCTCAGCAACAAATCCATTAAAACTCCTTTAGTAATTTCTCATCAACAAATATTATGCAGAGCTAGAGAAACGGAAAGTGTGGTTGAAATTCAAAAGAAAATTAAAGAAAGATTGAAATTGAAGTTGTAGAAATGGTACCTTCTCTCAATAAGTCCTTGAAGCAAACTCCAGCGATGAGGTGCTGGTGAGTATTTCAACTAATTTGTTTTGCATATGTGCCACAAAAATGTAAAAATGCTGCATTATTTCAGATGGCTAATTACCAATATAAACTCATATCTTCAAGTATCTTAAAGGAAGCTCTAACTAAAATAAAAAGAATACCGATTTCTGTTAACAAAAATACATATGATTCTTTAATAGTATTCATTGCATGAGAAACTCTTCAGCATTCTACCCAAAATAAAGGCATATAACAAGACTAATAAATAGTTTTAGCACTGAAGGAAAGGCACATAAAACCTCCATAAAACTTGTTCAAGTTAGTGACTCATATTGTCATAATCATTCACAAGCTAATGCCTTATATTTTCAATAATTGCACAGAAGATACACACACACACATAATGATCTTCAATTACATTCTCTTATGTGGCCTCAGGATGGCTAATCACGTAGAAAGACATAAACAACAAATGATTCGAACATAAGCAAAGTTGCAACATGCTAGGTGGAAGAATCACAACATTACAATGGCTGATACCGTAGATTTTTGCCACCATGATCTTACCTTGCTTGCTAGCAACAGTAGCTTTCATCCGGGTAATGACCTGCTGCTTGTCCCTCACATCCATCTTTTCAGAATGATTCTCTACCAATTCATCCAAGATTTCAATTATCTTGAAGAGCAATTTTACAAAAAGAAGGGGAGAGAGAGAGGAAGAGAGAGAAATGTAAGCCAGTGAGGTTCAAGTAGAGATTCTTTAATTGAGTAAACAAGGTCTTATAACTATTCACAAACCTTATTGATTGCTTTGTTGTATCCACTGTCGGACCGTCACCGGAGCCTCGCCGGAGCTTCATCGGTGATGTCTCGTGCAGTCATCTCGTAGATCGGGAACCCAGGGTCCCTTTTTCGGTGGTCATGCTAATTTTAGTCGCTATTTGGGGGGTATTACAAAGATCCAGAAATTGAATCATTCAAACTGATAAAAGAAGAACATGGAAATCTAAGGGTGTGTTTGGTAACATTTTTTGTTTTTTATTTTTTGTTTTTTAAAATTCATAAACTGTTTTTAGTTTTTGTTATTTGTTTTTCAAAAACTGTTTAAAAACTAATTTTTTATTTATTTTTTAAAAAATATTATAATATCCATTAATACATATTCTACATATATATAATCTAATTATTAATATTAAATAATAAATATTTAATAAAATTCAAAATTTAAAATATATTACATTAAAAAATCATAATATGGTGGAAGTGGTGGTAGCGACGGCAGTAGCAGTATGGTGGTGGTAGCGACGGTGGTAGCAGCAACGATAATCTGGTGGTGGTGGCGATGACAGTAGTAGAGATGGCAGTGCAATGACGGTAGTAGCGATGATGGCAATGACAGTAGCAGTGACGACGGTGACGGTAGCGGTAACGATGATGGTGGTGGCGGTGTGATGGTGGTGGCGGCGGTGGTGGTGGTGGCGGTGGCGGTGGTGTGACGGTGGTGGTGATGGCGGTGGTGTGATGGTGGTGGCGGTGGAGGTGGTGGTAGTGGTGGTGATGTGGTAGTGGCGGTGGTGGTAGCGGTGATGATAATAAGGATGAAATAATTAAATTATTGATAAAAACAAAACCATAAAAACCACATTTTAAAGATTTTTAATTTTTGTTTTTGTTGCCAAAATCACTTCTTAAATTTTTGTAAAAATGAAAACGGAAACAAATTTGCCGAACATGTTTTTATTTTATTTTTAAAAAAAAACAAAAAACCAAAAACAAAATCGTCCCCAAACGCACCCTAAGTGTGTAAGTTTGCATAAACATCGGTATTAAATATAAAGATCTGAAAGAAGCGGAGAGGGCTAGGAAGAAACCTGGAGTAAGAATCGGAGGTGGAGCTGTAAGAATCTGAGGAGTGGTGATGGGGTCTACGGCTTCTTGTGGAGCGAGATTTATTACTCTTCTTGCGGATCTTAAGAGTGTCTCTATTTCGATCTCGGCGTTTGCGATGTCGGCACCGATGACGAGAAGAGGAAGAAGAGTCCGATGATGATGACGAATTGGAGATGTATGAGGAGATGAAAGATGAAGAGACCGCCATCAAATTGAAACAAAGGAGAGACAATGGAGACAAGGGTTTTGATCTTGGATTTTGGGAAATCTTAAGAGCAAATGCTTGTAATTCAGTGTGGACGTGCTTGTTGCGCCTGCATATATATTATTAAAATTGTCCAAATATATACACATTACATCACATTTCCTTATTTTCTGCAGCCCACCTTTATTTATTTATTTATTTCATTATTTGTTTATTTTTCTAACGAATATTTTATTTTTTTTTACAAAGTAGCTTTATATTTTTCTCTATGAGAAAAAAATATAATATTTCAATCACTTGAAAATACCATTTCAATATATTTTTAATAAAAAATATTCTAATAAAAAATATTTAATGTCCAATAATTGTTGATTCCTTAATTGTTTTCATGTAGATTACATAGTACACAAAAAATTCAGTAATAGTACTATTGAATATTATTATAGATCATATTAAAAAAAATTTTAAACGAAACTTTTGAAAATTTTAAAAATTTGTAGAAAATTCTTGAAAGTGTTTAGAAGAATTGTTCTAAAATAGAGTGAGTTTGATAATTATTTTCTTAAAAATAGAGAGCTATATGGTTTTGTTGTGAATTTTCGGTATTTAAATTAATATGAAAAATTGAATAAAGTCAGAAATTTTAAAATACAAACTCCAAAATAATTTTTAAAAATTTTTTAGTACCTCCATAATTTTGTCTCTATGAGTTAAAATTTTTAGTACAGAGCATGCTCATTTTTATTGAAATTAAACTCTTGAATAGAAAATTTTGAAGTAATTTTAAGTTCTGGACGTATTTAAAAAAAACTTCTGAAAAATAAAATAAATTGGAGCAAAATAAAAATTTTAAGAAAAAGACTGAAACTTAATTAAATTTGACTCAAAGTTGAAGCCATAAAAAGTTTAATTCAAATATCCCATGAAAAAAATCGAATAATTCAAATGTCTTGCAATGTATTTTTTCTTTATAATAGTTGATCTCTATTTAAGGATATAATTTGTTATTTATCATTAAAGGAATGAATTAGAGTTCTCCTTTTAACTATGTTTTGAATTTGAGTAAGAAGTATAAAATAATTTTATTTTAATCTTAATTAGTAACAATAGATATGTATTTGTATTTTCATTTATATTATAATACTTGGAATAATCAAAATTTTAAAATTTTAAAAAATTTAATTGAAAATAAGAAAATAATATTATATAGGATAAATTTCTGAAATTACTAAAATTCCTTACCAAATTTCATCATTTTATCCTCATATTCAAGGATAATTTTGTAAATAGGTATAACTAAAATTTTTAATAATTTAAAATTTGCTCAAAATTTTAACAAAATAAAAATAAATTATAAATTTTTCATATTCGTTTTAAATGAAATAATAAATTTTATATTATTATTATTATATAAATATTTATATTTATTATTTATTATAATACATCAATCTTCAATAATTATAACGATTACTTTATTATTATTATTATTAAAAATATAATTTTTTAAAATAAATAAGTTTATATTTGGGAATAATTGATAAAGAAATCAATATAATTCCTAATAATTTAATATTTGATTTAAATTTTATAAAATAAAAATAAATTATAAATTTTTTAATTATTATTTTAAATGAAATAATAAATTTTATAAATATTTATTTTTATTAATCTTGAACACACAAATATATAATAATCGTAACAATTAGTTTATTATTATGATTAAAAATGTAAATTTTCTAAATAAATAACATTAGATTTTGGTCTAATTGATAAAAAAGTATTATGAACTTATAAAATAATTTATAATTTTCTGTTACAAAAGAAAATATTCATTTTCTATGGTCTATATTAAAATTACTTGAAATTATACATAAACCATTGGAGTGAAATTAAAAAATTATTTTTTAATTTATTTGCGACGGAGTAGCGACTAAATAATTTCATCGCTAATCCGTCGCAAAAAGACGCTAACTTCCCTCCAAAATTAGCGACTAAACGTTTCGTCGCTAACTTTTCTGGAAATAATTTCATGAATAAAAAATTATAAAATTTAGCGACAGAAATATTTGTCGCTAAGCCGTCGCAAAACATGGCGCGTATACATCCCGCCAAAAATTAGCGACTGTTTATTAATTACGTCGCTATTTCGTCGCAAAAATAGAAAATATCCTTCTCACGACGGATATAAAACAGTCGCAAATCCGTCGCAAACTTAGCGACGAATATATTTCCGTCGCTAATTGGCAGTCTTTTTGTAGTGGAATTCGGATTGCATGAACAAATCAATAATTTATATTATTTCTTTGCTATTCTGGTTAGCTAAAAAAATTCTGAAAAAACACATATTTTAATCAATTTCACTTTATGTCGGTCTAAATTGAATTAAATTAGGAAATACTTAGCTATTACATTTGTAACAAATTTAAAATGTTAAAAAAATCGTTATATAAATATGTTAATGTATTGAAAATAAGAAAAATATTTTATCTTAATTAAAACTTATACGGCCTAATTTTTATTTTTTAATGATTTATTTTTTATTTAATTTTGTAAAGGTTAAATTGATTTCAAATTATAGAAATTTAATTGAGTACTGAGACAAATTTAAAAGGATTATTTGACCTTAAGCCAAAGTTAATATAAGTTCATCTTAACTTTTTCATTAAACTAGCCATAATTTTCAGCTTTAGGTCAAACTAGTCCAAATTTAATTATTCAGAAATATATCGAAATGAAATAAGTGTTCAATTATTGAATAAATGTTTGGTTACTTATTTTAAAAAGAATGTATTCGAAAGTATTGATAACAAAATTATTATTCAATACTTTCACAATATGAATATTATACTGTAATTTTATAAATATTATTATAATATTGTAAAGTTATTTTTTATGTGAATAGCAAGTATTTATTTCTTTTAGTTATTTTTTCCTTTCGGATCTTGAGTTTGCAAAAAGTATATATTGAAGTAGTAAGAAAGTTCAAGCAAATTATTTTTGTATATGCAATAAAATATATATATAGATATATATGTGTGCCTATGTAATTTTTTTTTCGCAATAAAATTTAGATGTTTAAATAAATTATAAAGTAAAATCTACGTCTATAAATGTATTAAATCTTGCCCTCCCTCATTATTATTATTGTTATTATTAGTGTTAGTTGTTATTAATTATTATAATTATTCAAATTGACTGTGAAAGTTAAAAAAAAAAAAGGAAAATAACGACTAAACATCAAATTAATGGTAATGCTTTTGTATGCACTGAGTGGTAGTTCAATTTTTTATAAGAAAAATGATAAAAACAAATTATTAGGATTTGACGTAGCGGTGGAACTCAATAAAAAGTGTAAGAAGTGATATTCATGGTTATAATAAATGAATTTAATATCATAATTTATACCATATCTAATAGTGGTGAGCATGATTTGATTAATCAGTTTATGAGTAAAAAGAATAATCAATTTATTAATATCGATTTTTTAAAATCACTAACCATTAACTAGTCCGTTACATTCGGTTAATTAACCAGTTCATCGATTTCAATTTTTTGGATTGACTAACCAATATTTTTCAGTTAATCATTAAAATTTATAATATAAAATTATAAAAAATAATTAGACAAAATTCAATTCAATTTCAAATGTGCAAACCAATTTAATATGAAAATTACGAAACAAACATAATTTACTAGCTAAAATTTATGTTTTATAAATTAATAACTAATATTATAAAATAGATTTGATATTTATTGAAAATTAATATATTTGATTGCAAGTCAAATAAAATTTTGAATCATATTAAATGTTATTACATAAACTTTAAAATATAAAAAATATAATTAAATGTTATTAAGTAAAATATGAATACCAATACGTGTTTAAAGACAACATATTAAATAAGTAATTTTGGCATAAACCTTTTATCACAATAACCATGATAATGACGACAACTATGATGATAATAAAAGAAATTGCATAATTCTGTGAATGCAAATTAAATAGAGGTTAACATTCTGTTTGGACGTTGATTTTGCATGGTATGATATTGTTGAAAATCATTATAAATCATTTTTGGATGCATTGTTATTTTAATTTCATGATTTTTCTTGTGTTATGTGGTGTTGGTTGACGGTTTTGAGTTTTCTGAAGAACTTCAGCCACCTCAAAACACACGGAATTGGTGTCATTAGGTGTTTTTTTTTTTTTTCAAAAATACCCATACTCATTTTCTAAGATTTCATTAATGACTTGGATATTATACATGCATATAATGCTACAAATCCTAAAATTATTAATACTTAACAACGTTCTAATATTTTTCGTGGGTCTCATATTAATTTAAGTTTATTATCTTCATTATTAATTTATTTATTTTATAAATATCAAATATTTAATTATAAAAATAAATTTATAAGGCATAATTAATGAATAATAAAAGAAATTAAGTTTTAATTGTAAATTATTAGTTTTTTGAATTGGTATTTATATATAAAAAGTTATTAATATAATACAATTAGTCTAAAACATTATAAAACCATGTTGTTATCTTAAATATGGGATCAACATTACATTATATAGTCATATAATATTATTAAATACGTTATCCTACCATGCTTTACAAAACATGCAATACAACCATTCAAGTAAAGTATACGTTAGGAGGAAATTTTGAAAAAAAAAACTTATTAATTTTCCTACTCTCATTTTTATTTCTCTACCACCTCTTCATTTACAATAATTTACAAAGTTTTTTTTTAAGGGTGTGTTTACTTACAGAAAACAGTTTTTTGTTTTCTTAGAAAATTGAAGTATTTATTTTCTATAAAAAATTTAAAAAATACATTCATCTGTCAATAAATAAAAAATTATTTTTTTCTGAAAATAGAAAATAAAAAAAATGAGAAAAGATGTTCACTTATTAAAAATAGAAAATATTTTCTAAATTAAAAAATTAAATTATATATTATTAAAAAATATGTATACTCTAATTTTTAAAATTGAAATAATATGTATATATGATTAAATTATAAATTTATTAAGATGATTCAATTAAATTTAATATTTATAAATTAATGAACATTGAATTGAAAAAAATTTGATCCAATAGGTCATAATACTTGCATCCATTTTTCTTAAATGATTTGAAATTCTTGTGCTTTTGTAATTTAATTGAGGAAAAATATTTTAAATATTGATATTTGTAATATATACCTTAATGTAAAATAATAATAAAAAAATAAATTAATAATATCCTTACCTTGTAAAACATTTGCCAAATGTCTTCAACAGCAACTATGGTGTTTGAATACGAATCATAAGTTACCCTAGTATGCTCCAATAATTCAGTAAATTGTCAATGCTTCATCCGAAAATAATTGTACATATTTTTCCTTTATTTTTTCAATATCATATCTCTTTCCCACTACTATAAATAATTCACCATCCATTTTTTGCCAATCAAATGGTTTAAAAGATGGCATTTAATTAGGATCTTTTTAAAACTCTCGTATAAAATATTTAAAAAAGTAAATTCATTACTGTCGGACTAATATTTCGATTCTTCACCATTTCCATTCTTTACCCCATCTAATTATCTATATATAACAAAATTTCCATTATATGTTGTATATCAAAATTTTAAAATTGTTTTAAGCACATATTTTAGAATTAAAAAAATAACAAGAAATGTAATGAGAAAAAACACCTTAAATATTACACAACATAATTCACAAAAGAAAAAAAAACTGAACATCTGTAGACACTAACCGGTTGTCCCAAACAAGAAATGATTAATCCCACTAATAACAGTAGAAACTATGGCAATTACCATATTTGAAATTAATATGTGGAAATGTTAAATAATAAGATGTGAGACAATTTATCGCCAACAATAATAAGTTTGCAAATATAAGCAACTTTGTGCTATGTTGTAGACAAATTAATTTAGATTATAAGTTCATATTTATTTTAGACAATTTTGATAGATCATACTAATAAATCCAGGCCCAATAATCTCTCGGGTCATCCTCAGACTTTCTCATAGTCTCACAAATATTGGTTGACTCTCTATTTTTTAATATTATCTTAATAAATTACTGCCTCTTTATCTATCACAATGAAATTATTAAATTCTTAAATATAATTTTATTTAGTATGACTTGTTATCAATAAACATATTAAGAAAATTAAATAGTTTTAAACATGTCAACTAAAAATTCTTAATCCATGTGAAAATATAATAAATTAAAGATATTTTTATAGATATATTGGAAGGTTGCAAGCAACTAAGCATATTGAGTAGAAGTTCATTTTCTGTTAAACAAAAAATAATAATAAAATACAAAAAAGCAAAAAGAAAGAAGATGGGGCACAACTTTATTAAAAATATATGTTAAAATAAAGAAGCGCATATGGAAGATAGAACCTTTTTCATTTTTTTGCTATAACGAAGCCAAGCTCATCCTTTTAGAGTACAATTGAAAATTCTCTTGCCATGGATAACTCTTCCAAAATAAATCATCTAGCTAAGAAAAATGAAAAGCAAAATTAGAGAAACATTGCACTACAACATTAAAGTCAAAGATGCAGCTCCAAACAATCAATTCAGAAGACTTTAATAGCAGAAATGCAGCAGAAGCTACTCCTATTTGACATCATTTCTATATGGGCATCAACGTTTCTTAGTCACAATAATTCTCTCTCAAAAAGAAAAAGAAAAATTAATTCAATAATTAAGAAACTAATGAATAAGTAAAACCATGCAGGCTTAAAAAAAGAGTAAAACCATTCAGGCAGTGGTTATTTCCTTGTATTACATTATATTATGTTCCACAAACTTAAAATGGAGATAGAAGTAATCCCTCATCATTGATGCACAATGCATTACAGTAACAAAACCAAAACTGCTAACGTTAAGAGATCATTACTATTTCCTTGTACTAGTATGTGAAACATAATATAATTTCAATTTCATGTTCAGTGACAATGCAATGTTCAATAGTTGCATGATAAATAGTAATCTTAAAGCACCGAATTACATCAGATGTTGACCCAACCATATGCAATTATTAACGGCAAAAAGTATTGATATTTTAAATAACATGCACCAGTAGGCAAAAAAGGTTTGCTCCTATAAATAAACCTCTCTATAATCTTTAAGCAAGTAAATAACTTGGTATTAAATAAATTAGCTGCTAATAAGATAGAATTATATAAAAAATGAGTATATCAAGTCACTCAGCCAAAACCTTACAGAATGAATAATCAGAAAGACAAATGTGATTTGACTAACCAAAGACAAACCAAGATCCATTCATTAATTAAAATAAAATGGATACAAACCCATATTATCCATTTCCTACCTAATTCTCTAAGCATTGGTGCTAGTGCATTGTCCTCTGCATGGTAATAGGCATAGATGACTATATCCTCTGTAGGACTGAATGTCTATCAATCTCTTTATGTCTCCTTTAAAAATCTGTAAGTTAAGTACAAAGATTAGTACATGCTACTAAACTAAATCTCAATAACTACCAACAACATAAGAGGGTTAAGATTATGGCAAAGATGTCCTTGTCCATGCTTCCCCCTCACAAGAATTCATTGGAGTTAAGATTATATGATATTATTTTGGCACTACCACATATAAGCATAAGCTTTGCTTTTTAGTGATTCTTAGAAAAACTAAATCATTAAAAAGATACAAAATGAATGTGCAAAGAAGAGGTTCCTATTAACCTTTAATGGACTCGAAGATTTAGTTGCCTTAGCCTCTATGATGCTCTGCAATACTGCTGTATCTGTAAAAGCTCTGGCTAAGTCCTCTGCAAGTTGATAAATCTGACAAGCACACAAATAAAAACAGAGAGAGAATAGATGAATAAAAAAATGTAGAAAGACCTTATGATGTGGACTCCACCATCCACCAGTGCATGTTATATTTTGAGTCATCATTTTTTAGACGATGTAGATGTTGATCACTATACATTGAAGTGAACTAATATTAGGTATTTACATAAATGAATAAAAAAATGCAAAAAAAATGAATGATTATCCAATATTTGTCCCTATGTAACAAGATGGGATTATTGGCTACTATGTTCATAGAAGCCATAACAGTAAAAGGTTCGGAAGTGTTAGGAAATATTGCACTATCAGGAGTTGGCCATATTATAGTAACTGTGTTAGAATTGTATATATAAATATTATTTTGGTCTTGGTCTTATTAGTTTAACCATAGCTATGTATAAACTGATTGAAAATCATTGAACATTAGAGATTAAGCAAAGAAGTACAGAAGTAGATACTAATGTAATAATTTCTTATGTCTCTAAGAATCTCAATTAAATTTCATTTGTTTTAAGAAAAGAAAAGGAAATTACAACTTTATTGGCAACCAAACTTAAAGAAAATCCCAAGAAGAGGCAAGATGATGGCCATTAGGATATCTAATTAATCAAGTAGTTGTTCAATCTCTAACATTTTGACACACACACACACACATATATATGAATAGTTAACATGTTTAATCTTACCCTATAAATATGTTCAATCTTACCCCATATAATGTATTCTACAGAAAAAACTATATTTCATGAGGCATTGGTATGTTACGCCCGTGTTCTTTAGCCCGAATGGCATAACCTTATAGCAGAAAGTATCATCATCAGTAATAAAGCTCGTTCTTTCCTGACTGAGCAACCACATCATAATCTAAAGGTATCTTACATAAGCATCAAGCAGAGAATATATGGAGTGACATATCGTAGCATCTACTAATTGGTCAATACTCAAAAGTGGGTAGCAATCCTTCAGGCAAGCCTTGTTAAAATTGGTGAAGTCCACATACATTCTTAATTTACCAATTTTTTTCTTTACTAAAACAACATTGGCGAGCCATTCTTGTCGATCAACTTCCTTGATAGTTCCAGCGCTCAACAATTTATTTACTTTTTCTGAAATGAACATTTTACGATTAGGTGCATGTCTTCTAAATTTTTGTTTGATCGATGGGTGGTCGGGTTCCACGTTCATCTTGTGAGTGATTACTTTAAGATCTATTCCTTAGAGGTCTTCTGGTTTCCAAGCAAAGGTGAATTGATTGATCATCAATACTTTCATTATTTGCTCTTCCACTTCCTCTAGCATGTTCAAACCGACTTAAACCTTCCTTCCTTCAGATAACTCTTTCATTAAAATGTCACCTTTCGATTTTAACCTAAGTCGATCGTTTTCCTCATTCTTCTCTAGATCGGGTTGTACCATGTATGACTATTTTGTTTCTTTCATCATGGTGAAGTAAGCCTCTCTCGAAGCCTTTTGATTTCCTATTAGAATTGCTACTCCCTTTTCCATAAGGATTTTCATCACCATGTATCTTATATTGGTGACTGCTCTTGTATGAAATAATACCGATCTTCCAAAAATCACATTGTATACGAAGTTCACATCTATGACCATGAACAGGGCTTTACAAGTGTGAGATCATAGGGAAACTTTAAGTCGGCTGCATCTTAGGGAGAAATGGTGATTTAAGGTAATTTTTCGAATTTGGCGAAGAAGTATACACCTTTCCCTTTTTTTCTTTTTGCAAATTTGTCTCTATAAGATGATCCTCTGACAATCATATTGATTATACCTAATCTCTGTCTTTACTGATCGACATCTCTAGGTTTGCGCCTTTCGTTGTCCTCTTTCGAATTTGATCTTCCTTTATTACCCATTGGTGTTTTGCACGTTTCCTGCGACGGAGACCTTATGAATCTTTTCAGGGACCCTTTTTGTATGAGTCTCTCAATTTCTTATTTCAATGATTTGCACTTATCAGTAGTGTGGCCTGCATCCTCATGGAATTTTCAATACTTGTTTTTATCCCTTCAAGTGTATGACCGATCGAAAAGCTTCTTGGGCCAATTCACTTTATTGTGTTTTTCCTTCATCTACATTAAAACCTTAGCGGGAGAACAGTTGAGTAGAGCGTGGGTTTTTCTTGGATTACTTACATGGCGATCAGACCTATTATGCTCATTCTCTTTCCTTTTCCCTTGGTTTTTTGAAATGCTGGCCTCTCAGTAATTTTTTACTTTGAGATCTTTCCACCCGTAAGGTTGCATTCTATTTGTCACCAAATTTATGCATCCTCTAGTTCACAGGGCATCATCTAATTGTATATATTGGTTAGTCATATCCATCAGATTGGCAAAGTTTGTTGGAGGGCGCATCGTGATGGATTCAAATAATTGCGTTTATATTATGCTGCGAGCCAAAGCACTTGTGGCCACTTCAGGATGTAAGTTCCTTATCTCAAAGGCTAAGCTCTGGAACCTATCAATATAACTCCTTATAGTTTCATCCGATCTATGCACTAAGTTACACAAATTGTTAAAAATTTTAGGTGTTTTAATCTGCAGTATGAATCTAGTTGTGAACACTATAAGAAAATGTTTAATTAGCAAGTGAAAATTGGCAACGAAAATAAAATTTCATTGCTAAAATTAGTGGAAATTTTTTGCTTTAGCAACGAAAATGAAAAATCGTTGTCTTTCATTGTTAAAGATGGAAGGAACTATTAGCGTCAAAATTTTAAAATAAAAATTTGCAATAGAATTGAATTTTTGTTGGTAAATTACCAACATAAATCTATTTTTGTTGCTAAATTAAGGGTATTTAAGTATTTTCCATACTTGTTGCAAATTAAAAAAAAAAACTTAACACTTAGTGTAGCCTCTGTTTCCCTCTTTTTTCCCTCTCCCGCAGCGATCTCCCTCTTCGTCTCCTACCTTCACTGCGATCTCCCTCTCCCTTGCCCCTCATTGCCATTCTTATGTGGCCTCCATTGTTCACATATTGTCCCTATCTTGCCGTTCTAAATTAAACTCAAAATGGTTACCATAATGTGTTTCCATTTTCCTTTAGATCTGAGTTTCTTCATTGCCATTTTCCTATATATATCTCTCATGCTCTAATCATCGCTTTTTTAATCATAAAAATTAATTTATTTTATTATGGGTATTTGTAGATGTGCTTTGATTGTAATGCGAAGACAAAGAGAACCAAGAGGGGAATAGAAGTAGGGTCTCAAGTTTAAGCAGAGAGATAATGGCTAAAGGGAAGGTTTAGATCAAGAAAATTGAGAACTCTACCAAATGCCAAGTCGCCTACTCCAAGAGAAGAAATGGTCTCTTTAAGAAAGCTAATAAGCTCACTGTTCTTTGTGATGCCTCGGTCTTCACTATCGTACTCTTTAATTCTAACAAAGTCCAGGAATACATTAGCCTACGCATAACGTAAGCACACTCGATCTCTCTCTTTTATGATTTTCTTTCTTTATGTGAAACTGATTGACGTTTAGGGATTTTTTTTTCAAATTTTTTTCAATTAAAGAACGAAAGAGTTCTTTGATAAGTATCAACAGACACTTGGAATCAATCTATGGAGCTCACACTATGAGGTATAAATGTGTGCAACAAGATGTTGTAGCTGTGTTGATTTGTGTGTTCAATTTGGCAGAAAATGCAAAAGCACTAGAAGAATTGAAAGAGGTGAATTGGAATCTCTAGACCCAAATAAGGTTAGTTTTGATTCTACATTGCAATCTATCTGTTTGTGTTAAGTCTTATATGAGGAGTTTTTCTGCTATATGATTTATTTTTTTTATCCAAACATGATTTGGTTTGATACATATGATGTTGCCATATGTGTCAATAAAACAAGCATATTGCTCCAAGTCACTAGGTGACTATCATTGTATGATACCGTAGGTAAATCCCAAACGAAAGTTCCACTTGCTTTGTTTTTTATTATTATTTTATTTGTTTTTATGTCAAACAAGTTAGATGGGTATTTGTTTCTACAGTTGAAAAAATTAATGGCATCTTTTTACCCATTTAAACCTATCATTATTGTTTTTATTGTTGAAGAAATGCCTATTGTTTCTCTATTCTTATGAGATATTACATTCTTGATCAGCAATCTAATTCTAGAATTATGTCCTTTGCTTATCCAACTAGCATTTATTCATATGTAAAATATTTATGTTGGTTTCTTATAAAGACAAATGTTACTATAGGAGTACTGGAAGCCAGGCATTTTATGTTCAAGCATTTGTTATTATATGTTGGATGTTAATATACATATCACGTATATATGTTGAGATAATTTAATTTCAATGTTCATCATTGGATTTTCATGTATAAAAGCCTTAATTTGTTAGTGCAATTAGACCCAGCAATGAAGTAAATTATTCTTTAAATGTATTATCTTATGATTTACATTAAATTTTGTTTTGTACTACATATATTGTGTACGTTCCATTAGAATCACAATTCCATTATCCCTTACAGTAATATTCTGAACTAGCACTCTTGGGAATTTGATCTTCAAGTTTGCATGCAATGCATTATTTCAGTCAAATCTATTAGATCCATATCTTGCTAGTTAATGTTTCTCTTCTTACTTAGAAATCTTTGCCGCAAGTTCAAATCTTACGTTTGAGCTATGAATGGTGCACTTATGGTTACTCAATTGGAAATCCTCTTTTAAACACATTCTAATGATAATGAATGCATTGTAATTGTGCATGTCTTTGCAATCTGAGTTAACATATAACATGCTTTAATTCTTGTTTGCTATCTCATCTTTAGTTAGGCACATTACATATAACATAAATTTGCTTATTATAGGTTTCTTGGTGAATAAGAATAGTGGAAAATTGAATGTTAATATTGTTAGCTTTTTTGGATGAGAGGTGGGCAGTCGAGTGTATTGTTCAATCACTTGATAGAGTTGCAGAATATGCATCATCTGACCATTCATTTTTGTCTATCTTATTTATTTGATTTGTTTAGTGATTTGTTTCTGATGAGAATTGAATGTTTTTTTTTTGCTTTGGGTAGATAACTTTTTTTTTTGGTTTGCTAGTTCTTATCAATCTATGTTCAGTTGTCCGTTGTTATTTGCAAGGCTTTTTATTTAATTTATGCATAGTGGGGACACAATTGTTATTTGCAATTGCTGTTTGCTTTATTTATGCATGACCAGCGGGTACACATGCTATTTTTTTCATTTATAGCCTTTTACTACTTTAGTTCACTGTATTTAAATGATGCTAACTTTACAATTTGCTATTCTTTATTGTAAAGTACAAGGAGTTTTCAAATATAAGTTTGATGGCCTACCTTATTTTCTTGGAGGAGTAGGATTAGCACGAGACTTTTTTCTTTTTTATTCTCTTTTTCTATTAGAGATAATTTGCTTTTTTGAGCTAGTTACTGTTATTTTGAAGCTAACATTTTGCTGAATCTTCCTATTTAACCAAATAATAGATACTTAACCAAATAATAGATAGTGGGTGTAGAAAATAATAATTAAAAATTATAATAATTTTAATGACTGAATGGTGACGAATAGCATTGTAGTGAATTTTTTTTATTGGTGGGTTAAAATTAGCAACGAAAATTATAAATTCCGTTGCTAATTGAGTATTTTATTTTAGTGGAATAGATCATAAAGCTGCCTAAAGCAGTGGATTGATTTTGGAGGGAGATTATAGAACCAATCCAAAGCATTCCCTACTAATATTGTAGGAAACACTCGACAAAAAATTATATCATCAAAAGAAAATGTTTGTATCTGCATTAAATATTCCAAAATATGACATTTAGGATTAGATTTACTTGTGTATCTAGCAATCTTTATCTCCTTGAATCTATTCGGAAGCTCGGCCTCATAGATATTTTGACTGAATGGAGAGACTACATTGCCATCGAACATTGGCCTTTTAAGATCATCCAACCCAAACTTTTTCACATGCTACTGGAACCATTTTTCATCTTGTTCTGAAGTAGAGTCGTTGATCGTGCCTTTCTTCTTTGTTAACCTTCTCTTTAGGGTACATGCGTAACCCATGTCTTTTCCCAAGTTGATGAGGGGTGAAGGAGATTGCCTGGGAGTAATGCCAGCATTGTGTTTGAAGAAATGGCTCCTATTTTCCTAGGGTATTTTCTCCTTTCCTTTGCTTCTTTTATTGTCCTCTTGTACTTGAGACCTAGTTTCGAATCTGAGGTCAGTTGGCTCTCTAATTTGCAATGGAATATTTATGCACCGTTTCATATCCCTTTCTCAGCTTTCTCCCTCTAATTCTCTTATAAAGTTTTTAGGGCGCCTTCTCCTATGTATGGACTTCATGATACTCCTATTGAAATCCCCCAAGATTTTCTCAAGTCTTTTACTATAATAAAAGTGGATTCATTACGACCCATAAACTCTCTCTCGAATTTATTCAAGAGATTATGATGTATAAGAGCCCAGAGGGGGTTCTTTTAGTGTTGTTAGTTCTAACGATAGATCCGGGCCTCCTTCGTTTGTCTTTAGAATAATTTTCAAATTTGAGATGGCTTATTACACTTATGTGGACTCCCCATCGCTCTAAAAAAAAAACACCAAATGATATTTTTGAAAATATCAAAAATAAGAAAGAGGGTAAGGACCCAACATTAAGAAGCTTTCTGAAACCTGTAAGAAAGAGAGCGTCTGATCGGATTGAGGTAGGCTCCGAAGCCTAAGTCAACAAAGTATCTTTTAGAGAGAGAAAACAAATAAAAAGAGTTTTAGAGAGAGATTGGCATTACCAGAATTCTTTGTGTTACCTCTATTTATAGGTGTTTGATAATTCATAGTGTTTGGTTTTGAAATAATAAATAAAAAAATCACAGTAAAATAGAAACCCATCAGAATCCATGCGATTCAATTAATTCAAAAGAAAGGATGCAATGGTTATCAACCTCTCGAAGCGCAAAAGAATCAAATTTGTAGGTGCAGTCTCACATGAAATGCCACCCTCTACCGATATATACACGCGAATTTGATGAACAGAATCACCCGGGATGCTAGCTTGCTTCCCTGGCGACTAGGATACAATTTTCTATTCTTTCTCAATGCTACAAAAAATGAATTTTTCTCTCCACTCAAAGTGATGCTTGCCACTCTAATTTAGTATGCTTAATTAGAGTTTAAAATATACATATCACTACATATATATATATATATAGTTGACCTAACCCTAATTTAGAGAGAAAATTTTGCGCCCGACTTTTCTTATCAAAATAAGAAATACTTATTTCTTATTTAAATAGGAATAATAATATTAATCTTAATATTATTTTTTATTTTGAATTTTAATTTATCACAAAATAAAATTCAAAATGTTTGAATTAACCATTAGTCCATTCATCACATTCTATGTGTGTAATCCAATAGGTTCATATTATATTGGCAGTGGGCCCCAATCCAATCATGAGCCCCACAAGTCATAAGCAGCTTCTAGCAAGATAATATGACTACCCAAATAATATAAATATTAATAATTCGATTTTAACCTAATAGAACATGTTATAATCCCTTTGTCACATGATATATTGTTTGAACATAAATCATGGTCCATTTCAAACTTATATAGTTCAAACGTATAATTTCTTAATCACTAAGTAGATTGATAATATCAAATGATTATTGATCACGCCATTAATTCATTTGAGCACGGCCCATACATTTCTTAGTCCTACTTATTAAGAGGCCCGATAGATATCTCTTTCATAAGAGAGGGATAAATTCCTTCTTGATTATTTACTATCCTCTGCATGATTCTCATTATGTCCAGTAATAACCTTTATGATTATCCGAGTAAATATAATTTTTGATTATGTCAAAATATAATGTTCATCATATAGGATACTGTGATAATCTCAGGTCTACAGATCGATAATATAACTATTATGAGATCACTAATGACATTAACCCATATAGTATCTCATAGTGGGTATATCCGGTACTCTGTTATCTAATAAGTACTTATAATTCTAATTCATATCGCCATATATAATCATCTCATGATTTTCAATTAAAATCATACTAGTCTTCTATTTATCATTACTTTAATGATAAATGACTAGGGAAAGTCAAAATAACATTAGATTGTTATTTACAAACATTATTATAATGTAACATGCCAACAATATAATAACATGAAAAAACCTAATTTTATAAAATGAAATATGATATTACATAAAGGACAAAATATTTGGCCTAAGGCATAATCACTAACAATCTCTCACTTACACTAAGCCTAATCATATAAGTGTCTAATACCCATGGACCTAGTATGACCATCATGTTTAGCTTATGGAAGAGCCTTTGTAAATGAATCAGCAATGTTGTCATTTGTTGGTACTCTGCATATCTTGACATCTCCGCTTTTAATGATTTCACGAATGAGATGAAAATGCCTAAGTATATGTTCAGATCTCTAATAGGAACTGGACTCTTTAGCTTGTGCTATATCACCATTATTGTCACAATAATGGTCTATAGGATTTATGATACTAGGAACTACACCCAGTTCAGAATGAATTTCTTAATCCATATTGCTTCTTTAGCTGCATTTGATGCTGCTATATACTCAGCTTCTGTTATAGAATCAGCAACAGTGTTTTATTTAGAACTTTTCCAACTAACAACACCTCTATTTAACAAAAACACATATCCGAACTGCGATCTATAGTCATCTTTATCAAATTGGAACCTTGCATTTATGTAACCATTTACTACTAGCTCATCTTCCAATCCTCCATACACTAAAAATGCATCTATAGTTCCTTTTAAGTACTTAAGGATATTCTTAACAGCTGTCCACTGACTTTTACCAAGATTTGATCGATATCTGCTTGTCATGCTCAATGCATATGAAACATCTGATCTAGTATATAACATGGCATACATGATAGATCCTATAGCCAAAGCATAAGGAATCATACTCATATGGTCTCGCTAATTAGATGTTGTAGGACATTAAGTCTTACTAAGAGTAATGCCATGAGAAATTTGCAAAAATCCTCTTTTAGAATTTTGCATGCTAAACCTATTCAGCACCTTATCTATGCTTTTAGATCTATCCCTATAGATCTTAATCCAAAGGATATAAGCAGCTTCGCCTAGATTTTTCATTAAAAAAGATTTTCCTAACCAATCTTTGGTCTTTTGCATTTTAAGGATATCATTTCCAATGAGTAATATGTCATCGACATACAAGATGAGAAACATTATTGCACTCCCACTAACCTTCTTCTACACACAAAGTTCATCTTCATTTTTTATGAATTGAAACTCTTTGACTGTTTCATCAAAATGAAGATTCTAACTCCGAGAAGCTTACTTTAATCCATAAATGGATCTTTGCAGCTTGCATACCTTCTTGGAATTTTCAAGTAAATTTCCATTAAGAAATGCTGTTTTGACATCCATTTTCCATATCTCGTAGTCATAATATGCAACAATGGCAATAAAATTCTTATTAATTTAAACATTGCGACTGGTGAAAAGTTTCATCATAGTCAATTCCATGAGTTTGCTTGAAACTTTTTGTAATAAGTCTTGCTTTAAAGGTATGTGCATTTCCATCCATGTTAGTTTTCTTCTTGAAAACCCATTTGTACCCAATGGTTTTAATTCCTTCAGGTGGATTGATCAAGTTTTAAACTTGATTATCATACATAGATTACATTTCAAATTTCATGGCCTCTAGCCATTTCTCAGAATCTAAACTTGACACAGCGTCTTGATAGGTAGTAGGCTCATCTTGATTCATGAGCATTACTTTATGATTATCTGTTACGAGAAATTCATATCTTTCTGGTTGATGTCATGTTCTATCAGATCTACATAGTTTTTGTGTAACTTACACAGTTCCACAATTGTTTGTGAAACTTGTTGAGTTTCCATCGATGGTCCAATGCCATATTGTGGTTCTCGAACATCTTCGAGTTCTATTTTACTTTCACTGATTCTTTTAGAAATAAATTCTTTTTCTAGAAAAATACCATTTTGAGCAATAAACACTTTATTCTCAAAGGGATTATAAAAGTAATATCCTTTAGCTTGTTTAGGATATCTTACAAAAAGGTATTTATCAGATTTTAGTGTTAATTTATTCGAGACTTGTCGTTTGAAATAAGCCTCACAATCCCAAATCTTTAGAAAAGACAAACTAGGAATTCTCCCAGTCCATATCTTATATGGTGTCTTTTTAACCACTTTAGATAGAACTCGGTTCAGAGTGAATGCATTTGTTTCTAATGCATAACCCCAAAAAGATAAAAGAAGATATGTTTGACTCATTATTAATCGAACCATATCTAATAAAGTTTGATTCCTTCTTTCAGAAACACCATTCTATTTTAGCATCCCTGGTGGAGTTAATTATGAAACAATTCCATAATTTCTTAGATGATCATCAAACTCTTGGCTTAAGTATTCACCACCCCCAATCAGATCGAAGTGCTTCAATAGTTTTACCAAGTTGATTTTGAACTTCATTTTAAAAGGTTCTGAATATTTCAAATGATTCATATTTATGATTCATTAAATAGATATAGCCATATCTACTGAAATCATCAGTGAAAGTAATGAAGTATTGAAATCCTCCTCTGGCATTTATGCTTAATGGGCCAGATACAGCAGTATGTATAAGGCCCAATAGATTTGTGGCCCTTTCACTATGTTCGGTGAAGGGATCCTTTGTCATCTTACCTAATAAACAAGATTCACAATTTTCAAATGATTCAAAATTAAATGATTCCAAAAGTCTATCTTGATGGAATTTTGATATGTGTTTCTCATTTATATGACTAAGGCGATAATGCCATAAATATGTTTTATTCGAATCATTGGGTTTGGATTTCTTTGTAGTTATGTTATATATATCCTGATTGTTGGATTTTTCTAGATTTAAGATGTAAAGGCCATTATATGAATCATCAATACTATAAAGCATATCATCATAATAAATAAAACATTTCTTATTCTTAATAAGAAAAGAAAAACCTTCATCATCCAAACAAGAAACTGAAATAATATTCATACTCAAAGTAGGAACATAAAAGCAATTGTTCAAAACTAACAAAAGCCCATTGGGCAAAGTCAACTCATAAGTCCCTACAACTGAAGCAACAACTCTTGCTCCATTTCTAACTTGTAGGTCCACATCACACTTTTTCAGTTGCCTACTCTTTTTGAATCCTTGCACATTTGTACAAATGTGAGAACCACATCCAGTATCTAATACACAGGAAATAGAAGTAGATAAATTAATTTTTATAACATAAATACCTATTGATCTAGACTCACTACTTTTCTTCTTCTTCAATTCTTCCAAGTAGAGCTTGCACATAGGCTATTAAGCTCTAAAGTACCTAGAATGGTGGCCTAATGATGGTGATGTGATTGCAATGTAGTGACCATACTCAATTAGGTGAGTGATATCAAACAGAGATATGAGGTTCATACTATCAAACTGATGTGACAGCCTTGTCATGTCAATTCGATCGAATTGTCCAATGTGCTTTCTTTATGGGCTCAGGCAGAGATATGAGGTCCATACTGTCGAACTAATAACTACAAAAAAAATATCTCTAAGGCCCAATTAGGTCGGCCTAACAATGCTCAGCAGGGCCCAAAGCCCATCAACAAAAAGGATAAAATATGAGCTGAAAGATAAGACATAAAGGCAAGGTGTTCGATCAGACTGATGGGATGCCCTGTCCTGTCTAGTCCACTGACAGAAGCAAGCACCCATACCTTTCACTTACTCCCTATCACATCGTCGTACAACTACTCCAATGCCAGTTATCACGCCCCAAGATACTTAAGTACCCCTCCCAAAGAACTCCTATAAATAGCCTAAAACACAATGGTTCCAGTTATTGAATATTTGAGACTCTCTCTCTAAATACATTCTCTCTAAAAAGCTATTAACTTAAGCTTCAAAGTGTTAATGCCCGGGTACTCCATCTTGTAGGTTCTGTCATCCGATCGGATCTTTTAGCCACCAACTCTCTCTATCTTAGATAAAGATAAATCAGGCTTTATCATTTGGTGCTTTCGTTAAGAGTCATGGCAGATTCAAGATCCAACAAGCACATAGCTCCTAGAGAACATAATCACAATGTCCAGGATAGATCTAAGCCCTCAGGGATCAGAGAGAGATCTCTCAGATCACCTGCCAGGGATTTTGCCAGGGGTAACCCCCACCCAGATCTCGATGACGTGGTCATATGACAGCCGGATGATGCTCCCATTATCATCGGAGATATGCACTCCATTCTTAGTGACCTCACTAAGATCATAGTCCAAACTCTAGAAAGAGATAAAATGCCCAGAACTTTCAAAAGAGGTTATAAAAAGGATTTCGTGGCTGAAGACTTCGAAAGAATGAGGACGAAGGGATTTCCATCAATGAGCCAAGTGCTCATAATGATAGAAGAGCGGGTACTAGAATCACAAACAGATACGATAAGGGGAAAGAGATAATGTCCTCGAGCAGAGATGCTCCTTACATCCCCAGTGGATCATCCACCCCATTCTTTGGCGATGATCCCTCCTTTATGAGTGCGCCCAATCGCAGTTGCTTCCAAAAAACAAAAAAAAGAGTTCATTTGTATGGCGATGAGCAGGGAGGACGAATGATTTAAACAAAAACTTAAACAGTTTGGCTTGATAGAGCCAAAAAAGGGGATGTTTGAGGGGAACACTTGCAACGGCACCGCTTCCCCATTCTACAGGGAGATAACGAAATCTGAACTATCCCCCAGGTGGAGAGACGTAGTGATAAAAAGGTATACAAGTAAAACTAACCCCACTACTCACCTCGCAAAATATTTGACTAAAGTGTAGGTCTACACCTATGATGAAAGAATGGCCTGCAGAGTCTTCCTAATCACCCTAGAAGGAGATGCTTTGAAATGGTTTCTCGAACTCCCTCAAGAATCTATTGCCTCTTTCAGGCAACTCAAAGAGTTGTTCACCACGTGATTCGTTGTGCAGACACGTGTACCAAAGTCAATTAGTGACCTATGTAACCCCTACCAAAGAGTTGATGAAAGTCTCAGAGACTACATCTATCATTTTCAGGCCACAATGTTAGAAGTAAGGGACTCTAACATGGAAATGGCATCAAATTCTTTGGTGAGGGGCATCGCAGATCGTCCGCTTTCTGAATCATCGACAACAGGGCCACCGATTTGTTTCTCCGACCTGATGGAAAGGGTCAGACAACATATCTAGCTGGATGATGCTCTCAAATCCAAAAGAATAAGGAAGATCAATGTGATGGACAAATTGCAATATCCAAATGGTCGGCCTTTCAACAAAACCTCCCCATTCGATCGGTTGGAGAGGAATCTTAATAGGTCAATCCGAGCAAAGTAAATTCGATCGCTACAATAGTCGACTGGCTGGAACTTCCACTTCACTCAACATCGATCCCGCCCAAACATTGATGGGCATAAAAAAAAAAGCGCAGGAAAGCTAACCGGCCCAAAATGTATAAACAAGATGAGAAACAATGGAGGCCACGACAAATGTCGTGAGTTACACAAAGCTATCGGGCACTCATACCATCGAATGGGAAAGCTCTTGTAAGCAGTCTGGTGATGGGACAGAGGCGGCCGAGTCAGATAATGATGACAAGCACAAATGCCAGACCAACATAGGTCGTTTGTAAGGGCCATCGAATAACGATAAAATCAGGTGCGATTGTTATAATTTGGGTTCCCCTCAAATTTATTATACTAAATTTCATGATCTTTGAGTCTCCTGTAATAATCACAGAATTAAAATTTATCTTATTACTGCCTAAGATTTATTTTTGAGTTTTTAAAAGTACAGCAATAAAGAAAGTGTAGCCTAAGCAACATGTGAAAACAAATAACACCTTGATGCGCACAAAATGAGTGTCTCCAAGAAATAAAAAAATGGCCTAAAAATAGGTATGTGCCCAAACTTACTGCTCGTCATTAATCAAATATGTTAACTCCTTCTCCAGCAAACACATTTGGATCGGATAATCATCTCATCGGGAGCATGAGATGAGGGCCCTAATGCCTGTAGACCTCATCTCCCGATCGGTCACCATAATTCAACTTCCTCAGCGCAGAACGAAAATAAATCTCCTACCATCGAGAGTTTGAGATGAAAGCCCTAATGCCTGTAGACCTCTCCCTAATCGGTCAGAACAAATTCCACCACTCTAGCGTGGATCGGCTTTCTAGAATTCCGAATTAATGAAAATTTTGATCAAAGTAATCAATCTTGTTCGATGAACATTCCGATCGATGATCCTTACTAAAATTCCCAAGTGGATACGATCTCCATAAAGCTTAATTTCGATTGATGCTCCATCCCAATCGATGCAACAAACTTAGTAAAACTCATTCACTAGGCTCGATGTTCATCCCGAGCCCAAAATGTGAAAGCTTTTCTCCATCATAAGTTCGTCTGCTAGGTTCGATATTATTCTCAAACCAAAAATGCAAGATGCCTCCATTCAATCTCTACTGATTTATTTGCTATGTTTGATGCCATCCCGAACCCAAAATATGAAAGTCTATAATTAAATAAAAAATCACCAAATCTCCTAGGCATTTGGCCAAAAATATATTCGAAACGGACAATATCCACAAAAATGCTAACGGCATAGATCGATCGATTGAAATTATTCTAACCATCGAAGCATGGATGAAATAGCTTGACTTCCAATCGACGTCATATATTGATCTATTGCTCTATTCCAGTCACTCTAAGACTGAGGGCTTAATTTCGATTGATGTTACATCCCGATCGGTGAATTAATGATGCTATAACTTGTTCGCTAGGCTCGACATAGCCGAAGATACGAAAGTTGAAATCCATTCATGTACAGAATAAGTTCCTCTGCTAGGCTCGACGTTCATTCCGAGACCAAGATGCAAGGCGCATTCATTTAATCTTCATCAACTTATTCGCTAGGTTCAATGTCATCCTGAACCTAAGATGCAAGGTAAACGATTAAAAGGATATTCCTATACAAGACTCTCCTACAAATAATCGATCTCTTACAAAGACTAAAAAGTCACCTACTACGCTTGACGCTATAAATCTATGTCACAACTCACATCCTGAATGAAATGTTTATCTTCTAAATTCGATCGGATTAACCGATCATCGATCCTAAGAGTTGTGCATTGTAATACTTAAAAAGCATCTTATAATTCAAAAAGTATTTTCCTTAGTTAATCTTGAATACTCTCCATGATTGATTTTATATTTATCTAGTTCCATACATTCTCCATGGTTGATGCTATTTGTTCTCCTTAGCTAATTTTTATGATAAACTACCTCCAATGAGAATTGCAGTATGCAGGTGCAATCGAAAGAAAAATGCTCTGACGAATCGAATTTCATATATGAAGAAATTTTTACAAGTCACAAAGCAAAGGAAAAAACCATTACAAAGAAGAAATTATTACAAAGAAAACCTAAATCTCTATATCTACAATCTCTACAGCTGCAGGAGGCACATCCATATCGGCTAAAGGCTGAAAAGACTCCGGCACTACCACAAAAATAGGATATGTTGATGCCAAAACAACTGCTTCTGGCTCGATTGGTGCTCCAGGGAAAGCCAGATATGACGTGGAATTTTGGAGAGCTTTCTCTTCATTATCGCTGGAAGGAGGGTCGGGCAAAATCCCTGGGTCCTCCATCCAGCTGAGATCAACCTCAGGAAAGCGCTGCTCGACTGCATAAATCAATCGAGTCAATAAATGCCCTTGGGCCTCTCCTAACTGGTCTAGAAGCTCTTCTCTTTGGGTGGCAAGCTCACCCTCAAGCTTTTTACCCCATGCCATCTCTCTTTCCGCTAAGGAGGCTTGTAGTGAATCCCGCTCGCCGCGTAGAAGGTCACGCTCATCGTTGGCCTTTGAACACTCGGCAGACAGACGTATGCACTCCCCCCTCAATCTGGCTGCCTCTTCTTTAAATTTCTGCCCTAAGGAATTTTTGGCAGTCAGATGGGCTACATCCCCTTTAAGATGGTCGACCTCTCTCTGCCAAGTTTTCAGGTCTTGAGAAAGACAAACAGCCTCCTTCTTCAGTTTGTCAACCCCTGATTAAGCGAGCAGAGACTCCTCCCTAGTCGCATCATATTTAGCTTCTGCCTTTCTTCTGAACCGATCGATATCTTCCCATTTCCCTCGGCAGAGAGCAGCCATGCCGTGCAAATGCAAACCCCTCTTTATTAACTGAAAGACAAAAAGGGAAAAAGAAGTGTCAATTAACCAAGAAGATAACTGATAGAAGAAAGAGCGAGGCAAGATCATTCAGAGCAAAAGTTTTGAAAAATACCTCTAGACTTTGGTGCTGAAAAAGGCTGCACTCTCGGGTAAGTGTGCTAGGATCCTCCATTGCCTTAAAGTAGCTCTCTTGAAGCATATCCCGGCATAAAAAACTTGATATCGCCTTGTTATTGACAGACTAGTCGTCGTCAAATTGATTTTTTAAAATATCTCCTAACGATGTGGCCCGTCTCTTAGAGATTCTTGCGGTGGCACTCTGAGCGGACTCGTCCCAATGGGTTCTTTACCTCTTGCGGTAATCCTCGCATCCACCACGACTACCAGGTCGATAGCTTTTTTTCTGGCTGCCTCCTAGATCCTCCTTTGAGCAACTTCATCTATTGGGGGTGCGTTTGCTTTAGCCGATCCCCTCCGAGGTAGAGCTGGTTTTTCTTCCTCCGAATCAATTTCATCCCTCAAAAGGAAATATCGAAGGGGGTGCTGACCCTCCGACAAGGGTTGAGCAGCAGCGGATACTGGAAGGGTCTGAGAGGGACGACAAACGGGAGCACTTGTAGAGGGATTGAAAGCCTAAGCTTCTGAAGAAGGCATAAACTTTCTCTTTTTCAATTTTCTCTCCTCCTTAGCAGTTCGTTCTGCCTCGATTCTTGCCTTATCCCGGTCGGCTAGTTGTTTAGCAACGTCATCTCCTTTAGTCATCACGTCTGCAGCTGCATCATAAAAATAAAATATAAGTATTCTATCCAGCTGATATATTTCATGAACATGCAATGTATGATTATTTATATATGCATTTCTCCCACACTCCAACTACGATGCTCACATTCTGCGTCAATGGTAGCATCAAAGTTTGAGGGCCCGATCGGAGTACCCAAAAGATAATTAGAGTCGTAGGGTTTCCCTTACCTTACCACGGCACTCAACAACTTTTCAACGTCGGTCTCATAGATAGACCACCCGGCAGCTTGGTCTTTTAAAGCAACAGCTACATCCGACCGAGTTAACGATGCTCCAAATCCACTGGCCATCCCCACTAAAAAAAATCTTTCTTTAAAACCTTTCATGGATGACGGTACATTGAACAGCTTCCTCTGCGATCGGCTGGTGAAAAAATACTTTATGCCGTCACTCTGGCCCAAGATATAGAAAAAATGAGTGAACAAGTCCAGAGTTGGCACCACTCCCTCCATTTGGAAGAGGATCTTGAAGCAGATCATTGTTCTCCACCCATTCGGATGCAGCTGGTTAGGAGCAATCCTATAGCCTTCCAGAATCGCTATCTCAAAGGCTCCAAAAGGAAGCCTCAACCCATCATTCAAGCTCCACAGATGGCAAATAAACCACTCATTATCCTCACGCCCAAAAGGTCCCTCAGTCATCACCATGGAATTTGGGTAGGCCATCATAGAAACCTCTCTGGGAAGATTGTATCGTAAAGGGATCTCAGCCACTTCCTCCTTCGTGAGTTTCGAAGGGCGGGCAACAGGCTCACAATCTTTATAAACTTTGAGAAAACTCTTATCTATAGACTGGCTGCTGCTTGAAGCCATCCTCAATGAAGGGGGAGAAATAAAAGATGATATTATGAATGAAAGAGAAAATCAAAGGCAAGGATTGTTTACTTACTTGGATAATCTCGTAGACTCTCTGAAAATCTCTAGAATTTGAAGTACTTTTCTCAAGAAATTTTTGCTAAGGATTTCAAATGGCAAAGTTCACAAAGAAAATTCGGCAGAGTTCTGCTAAGAATTGCTGAAAAATGATGAAAATTTACACTAAAGTCACCTATTTATAGGCGAAAAGCTTCTAGAATATTCCAATCGCCTCTTCGCTGGATGATCACCAAGTGTCTCCAATCCATTATTGTGGTTATGGAGAACGAAGCATCGCCCTCGGCACGCGCACAGGCATTAAATGCAAAATAGCTGTCTGAGTTGAACGGACGCATCTCTTTAAATGGATGCCTCCTAAAAATTCAAAAAATCCGCCAAAAGGCTTAAATCGATCGATCGGACCCTTTGGAGGAGGGACAAGTGATAACTATGAAAAAAATATCTCCAAGGTCCAGTCAGCTCGGCCCAACAACACTCAACAGGATCCAAAGCCCATCAACAAAAAGGACAAAGCATGAGATAGAAGATAAGACATAAAGGTGTGGTGTCCGATTAGACTGATGGGATGCCCTATCCTGTCTAGTCCACTGACACAAGCAAGCGCCCATACCTTTCACTTGCTCCCTATTACATCGCCGCACACCTACTCCAACGCCAGTAATCACGCCCCAAGGTACTCAAATATCCCTCCTAAAGAACTCCTATAAATAGCCTAAAACACAATGGCTCCAAGTATTGAATATCTGAGACTCTCTCTCTAAATACCATCTCTCTAAAAAGCTACTAACTTAAGCTTCGGAGTGCTAACGCTCAGGTCCGACCGGGCACTTCATCTTACAGGTTATGTCATCCGATCGGATCTTTTAGCCACCAGCTCTCTCTATCTCAGATAAAGACAAATCGAATTTTATCAATACTCAATTAGGTGAGCGATATCAGGCAGAAATATGAGGTCCATACTGTCGAACTGATATGACAGCCTTGTCATGTCAATTCGATCGGATTGTCCGATGTGCTTTCTTTGTGGGCTCGTGTGTGTGTTGGGCTTTTGGGTCTTGAGGCCCAATTTTGGAGAATGTTATCAATTATAATCCTTAAATTCATATAATATTTTTTAATCTTTTCGAATCCAATAATATCAGATCCACCTATTTCAAATCAAATTAAATTATTAGCTCTCCTTTCGTCCCGTTTTAAAGTTTATTTTCTCTATTTTGCTTTGTCCCATTTTAAATATCCTGTTTGGAATTTAAGGGATATATATATATATATATATATATATATATATATATATATATATATATATATATATATATATTTATTTATTTATTTATTTATTATGTGTCTTATTAAATATTTTTTATTTTTTATCACTCTTTATTTTTAATTAAAATTAAATAAAATTCTTAAAAATATAAAAAGGGTATTTTTATCAATAACTATAGTTTTTTATGAATTTTAGATTTTTTAAATTATTTTCTTAATTTTTGTGAAAAATAAAAAATTATCTTTTAAAATAGGATGGAATGAGTATTTTATGAATTCCAGTTATATATATTGCCAATTTAATGGAATAAAAAAATAACGTTTTTAAGAAGTTTCTATAGGCAACTTACAATTTTTAAATTTTTAAAAGTGGTTTATAGCATTAGTCACTTATTATTAGGCAGGGAACAAGATGTGACAAAATTATACTAATTTATTAATTTAAAATTTATTTCAGTTATACAGATTATATGGATTTGGATGAATTAGGTATTAATATTAATAAATGCATCGGATTCGGGTTGGGATGGGATTCAACTATAGGTTATTGGATATATTAATATCCCCAAATATCATTTAAAAATTCGTAATATTTAATATAAATGTTATATGATTACTATATATATTTATAATATGTATTATATAATATATTAAATTAAATTAAAATTTATTACTAATATTAAATATATAAAATGTCGGTTAAACTTGATATGTTAATCAAATAGATAAATGGGTTCGGGTACTTACAATTGAATTTGGACGGATTTGGTTATCGGAGTATACACATAATCTATTTTGAATTCGAATATAGCACTTTTTGTGGGTACATCTTTCCTCCTATCTATTTATGATACAACATATTATATTATGATTCAAACCGATTTAATTCATTTGTTACCCATATCAAAATGGGGCTTTAGTTTAACTGATGAGTATGGCTTCGTGTTGCTGTTAGATTAATGATTAAATTAAGTATTTGGTAAATTTACGTAAAGTTGCTGTGGATTGGGTCATAATTATTATTAGGGGTCATTTTTTTAATATAATTGTACTTTTTATTGCTTATTAAAAAATAAACAAATTACAATATAACATAAAAATTTATAAGTCACTAAAATAGATAATTTATTGTAAAAAAAATAAAATAATGGATAATTTATTAATAGTATTGAAAAGTTTATGTGTTTTATAAAAACACTTTACAAATAGTAATAATGTGTAATTTTGTGAATATGCTAAATAAATTATTAATAGATTATGAAAATGTTCTATAAAGTTTTAAATTGGTGCTTTCGTTGTTTAAATGAGAAGCTACTAGCTCCTATGTAGATGTTGGCATACAAAATAAATAAATAAATAAATCAAACACTTCCACAAAGGGGCTGTTTCTTTATAGTCTGTTCCGGATTTTAATCTCTAAAAAAAAAAATATAGCAAAAGCTCGAACTTTTGGACAGTTAAATTTTACTAAAATCGTTTCATAATCACATGAGGTATTATAGGAGAAAAAAAATTAGAAGATATAAGATGAGATGGCCTGTTGAAACAAGTGGACATTCCAAGAATAAAATCTCTAATGACTTTGCATGCGTTCAAAAACATATATTCGTTGTTCAAAAGCAAAAAATAAATCTCCTGTAGCCTAATAATAAGACCCATTTCAAATTCAAAAAATTAAAATGAAAAATTACAGGAACTGCATGAGTGCAATTTAATCAGTTTTCAAAAGGAAGTACTTTTCCAGAGAAGAAATCAAAGAAGGGTTTATCTGTAGAGCCTTGATCAACACCAGAAACTGTCTGAGATGAGGTTGAAGGAAAGGTATTAATGGATTCCAAACCAGAATAATCATTTGAAACCACACTCATTATTTCTTTCTCTTGTAAATTCCCCGTTGGATGCAATGGAAAGAGAGGCAAAGTTTCTTGATTCTTTTCAACAACTAAATTGCTGTCATTGCAATCATGAGATGAAACAGATTCGTATACTGGACAACCATAACTTCTTGCTTTCTCCATCTTCTCAGTTCTTTGCCTTCTCTTGAACCCACTACTTGGTAGCACCACCTTCGGGTACTGTGGATAAATCCCTAATTCGCTCTGTGGTAGGTAGCATGACCCACAAACAACTGGAAGTTGTAAAATTCCCATGTTAAATTATGTAATAATTAAGAAAAAGAAACATAACTAATTACATTTCCCTAAATAATAAAATTAGGTTATTTGTTCCAAAAATATTATTGTATACGCCAAAGAGACAAAAAAAAAAGAGCAAGTTCATTTTGAAGAAATTTGGATGCTGAATATGGAAATAAGGGCAGGGAAGAGGAAACGATAAAACAAAACATCATATCATAGACATAATAGTTATCTGGTGGCCAACACTCCACTAAAAATGTAAGAAAATTGTTGTTTCGAAATCTCCTAATAATAATAATAATAATAATAATAATAATAATTCCTTGCCATATATACCCGGAAAAAAGTATTAAAATCAGGAAAAAAAGATAATTGTGGCTAACTAATAGGATAATAGCTGGCTAATTACGTATTTACAGATAAACGATACAGCAATCTATAAACATCAATAAAGATAAAAAAAAAAAAAGGGACAAGAGGATTTATTCCTTAACAATGATTAGATAAATATATATGTATAAAAAAGGTGAAATGAACAGGAGAACAAATCTAAGTGAAAAGTGACAAATCGAATCTGTATATTATATATAACAAAATCTGTAGATAAGGAAACAATCAGATAATAGATTCTTTAGCTTTGAATTTTATATTTTTGCTTATATTTGCACATAAATCGAGTCCGTTTGCATGAAGAGACAGGTTGTAGTGTAGAGACAGGTTGTAGTCAAACAATAGGGGCAGAATAAAGTAAGAATACAAAAACAACACAAACAACGAAATCCAAAACAAAACATATTCCAATTAAATTAAACAGTAATAAATATGTTATAGAAACGAACCATTTGGAGGAGGAGGGACAAAGATTGGGTGGTGATGATGAAGAAATCGATTGAGATAAGCCAAATTCTCTTGTTTCTGTTTTTGTCTTTGTCTTGCCTTGTGATTTTGAAACCAGTAGAACACATTCTTGCCTTCTATATTACCAAAAGCTTTAAGTCTGGTTGTAATTTGCTGAATCTGATTAGCTGTTGGTGTTCTTATGCCTTGCTTGTACATGTTCTCTAGCAACCTTATCTGCTCCTTTGTTGGGTTCCATCTTGAGTTCGCTTGATTTGAATTTCCACTTGAATTCCCCATTTCCATATTTTGATCAGACTCCATTGAGAGCAGATTTAGGGTTTATGAAAGAGAGAGAAAGGAGGAAAAAGGTTGGAGCTTTGGGGTTGCTTTTTGCATGGGGTTTGGGTTTTATAGAGAGAGCAGTACCGTAATTAAGAATAGGGTCGAATAAAAACAGAGAGAGAGAGAGAATTGGGGTTTGACATGCGTATTGGTTTTTGGTGCTGAAGATCTCTGAAAACATGGCGGGTAGCGGCTATCAGGACCGTAGCTATGCATGCTTTCGTCTTCTTCCTTCATAAACGAGGAGAATTTCTAAAAGACTCAAATACCCCTACTCTGAAAATTCATCCGGAAACTTTTCCTTTTATAGCAATTTACGTTCATGCCCCTAAGCAAAAATGGCTCCAATTACACAGCTCCAACCTAAAATTCTAAGTATTAATGACATATTTTTGGCAATATCATCATTTATCATTACCGATAAAAATTATCTAAATGCAGTTTTGATTGGGCAATTTATCACCTTCCATATAGTACTATTAATACTGCTTTGCTGGATTTCGAATTACTTGCGTTATAAAAAAGAAAAAGAAAATTAAACCCTATTAGTGCATGATTAACGTTTAAGAAAAGAAGTAATTATAGGGCAACAATTTATAAGATTTTGCAGATATCAGTCGCAAAAATCTGATGTAGGATAATGGTTACATCTCGGGAATGACATAAAAAAAGGCATGGAAGGAAAAGAAGGGTAAAGACAGCCGGTTGGGTTGGAAGGTTGTAGGTAAGGGAGAGTAGGCATTGGGAATTGAAGTGAGAGGGGGCGATGGGTTAGGGTTTTTATGGTCTCTTCTTTTGTTCAACGTCAATTCACCAATTAAACCCTACATATTCTTATCACCACCACAGGAATATATTCCATTTTACTCCGTTTCTTTTTCATTTCCTTTAATTAGATCTTGAAATACATTTGGATCCGTTAATAGTACATCTGTTTAAAATCAAATCAATGGCACTCTAATCGATTTTCAATTTATATTAATTAATATCCCAACTGCATAGTGCGTACTTCATGATACCATCACCTAATTATTGTGCACACATAAAAATCAAACACCCTTAATTTGTGTATAGGGATTAGTTAATTACTACTACTAGTAGCTGTGTTTTCATTTCATTTAATACGTTTAATTAGGCTGCCACAAGAAACCAAAAACAGCCAAGCATATATATTTGGTAACACATAAAAAAGAAACACATTAAACATAAAATTCTCCTTGATTTGGGTAGCATTTAAAATTGAAATTCCTTTTCTTGGAGTATAATATTAATTTCACTTGAAAATCCGCAGTAAACTAGGTTGAAAAAGAGGGCTGGGCATTATAATTTATACACATAGGATGGTGCAGTTCATGCGTGATATAGAGAATTGCTGACTTTTATGATGTGGTATATAAATGTAGAGTATTTGTTAAATAAAAAATAATAATAAAACAAAGATGTGTTCTCCGTGTTTATTACTGATATTTAGAAATCGGTAGTGTATATATTAAATTAGCATAGTTTATCTGTCAACAGAAAAGTAATAGTAATAAAGTATAGTTTTAGCCAATTCTTTGCTTCTTATTTTGCATTTTGCATCGAAATCAATGCAGATTCATCTTTTTTCTACCTCTCTTTAACTTTATAGCTATTCTCTTTGCATTTCACATTTCTATTTGGCATTTTCTGTTTGTCCTCATGCGTTTATCCAATTCTTGAATTTGGATAACAACATGACAATTAGATAATCATACCTACACCCTTAGACAACTATCTGAGCTCTTGAATTTGAACAATGCCGGTTCATAAATTAAAATATATGTATTTGATCATGTTCACATATTTTGTTAATCGGCTGATTAAAAACTCTTGAGAGAAGTAGATTCAAGAGTGTTTTGAGCATTTTCCAGTTAATTTAAGCAGTCAAATATAAAGAAAACATGCATGCAAAATCTAAAAATATTCTAACTCTTTTAATCAAGCAGTACGGATCAAATTATAGACAGATCAAATATGTTGGATTCTTGAATAACTCTAAATGACTTAATATGTAAATAAATGTATAAAATTTGAAAGTTGTTATAAAAATTTTATATTTTATGTATATTTTTAAATATTTTAGATTATGTAATTAAATATAAAATAAAACTGAGTCGGTTTGCATGCAAAGCCAAGCCTATTTTTGTCTGCATACTGGATGGTTTACGTTTTTATTTTATTTTTTTTTCCGAATTGGAGTGCATTCCACCAAATGAATTACAACTATTTTTATTTGTATACTAATTGATATAAGTTTGTATATTTAGATATAATAAATTGCAATTCAAGTAATTTCAATCTAAATTAAATAGATCGATTGTTTACAGAATTTTAATTTAGATAGAGCAATATTTCAGTTTGGTATATCAATATCTATATATATACATACATATAGATATACGTATGCCAAACTGAGATTTCTCACTATGTAATTTCTCATATCAATCGCAATAATCGTGTTGGATATTGGCAGGTTTTGAATGACCAGATAAAAATAAACTTATCACCTCCTGCTCTACGGGAGTTTGAATTGTTGAAATACTGTGTTATTATCTGAAAATAATCGAGCTATTTGGAAACGTTATTTCAAGATTCCGATCTATTAGGCTTGGACATGAGCTGTGCCTACAATACAAATTCTTATTAAACACAATAGACATTGGGATTATGAAAACCATTTTGTGAATTTTGATGTTCGAATTGATATTTTCTTCAATTCGAACATCATAAAATACTCTGGCATACCAGTACATTCAATCAATGAATTCATAATATTTATCGTTCCTACTTGATGGTATATATGTTCGTATATTTATGTATGAAAAGCTGCAATCAAATAATTTCAAACTGGAATTAATTAGTCCAATGGTATACATAATTCTATTATGTATTTTGTAATGTATACTTGTGAGTATACCTTCTTATACAATAGAATACTTAATCAAACAAGTTATTAATTGGAGTTCAAAACATAATAGTGGGCTACAATCACACGGGCCTAACCACAAGACATAAAATACAAGGCATCATTTGAACTGGGCGAGCAAGAGAATTGTAAATTACTATAAATATATCACTCAATAATAAAAGTAAATCATAAATGAGTCAATAAATAAGAGAAGAAAAATTATACTAATGGATCACTAAATAAGAAAAGTAAAAAGATTTTAACACTTCCTAAGTGGACCACTAAAAGAAAAGTTGAAATTAGCGGCAGTTATTTCTTGAGGAAATTGCTTTCGATTTTAAATACTCTATTCATTAGTTTTTATCAGTAACTTTTTTTTAATAAAATTTAAATTTTATTTATATGTTATTTTTAAATTTTTAATATAATATAATTTATTTTTTAATAAAATTATAGTAATCAATTAAATTTTATAATTTAATTTTAATTACATAATTTAATATTAAATTTATATTTATTTATTATTTATTAATTCTAGTAAAAATAATAAAAATAACAGATAAAAAAACGAAGGGAGTATCAATTTAGCCTTTTAAGAGGGAACTAATTAATCAGGACATATAATTTAATTATAATTATCAAAATGAAAAATTAAACTAGAGATCTTCTGATTGGATGTTGGCTATCGGGCCATATCTGCGTTAAATAAAAAGTTAAAAGAGGGTCCTAGTTTGACTGCACTTTTGCATGCTGCTTAAGGGAATTAATTTTGGATATTAATACTTGTCCCCTATGCTCTTATCTTTTATGATCAGGCAAGTCATAAGCTGCTATGATTTGACCCACATGTGATAATTGACGCATCGCCAGAGTGGGCCCCTTGTAGCCCAAATTATCAATTGCATGGCCCATCCTTATTATTTTAGCTTAATTTCCGGGCCATTATTATCAAACATTATCACCAAGTTTACCATCATTTCTTCGCCCATCGGGTAAACCTCTTCTTCTCTCTCGAGAGAGAGATGAATAATTTATTTTAGGATTAATTACAAAATAATTCTCAATATTTTATTCATATTTGGATTTAATTCTGAAATTATTAAAATTTAATATATAATTTTTAATTGTATTTTAAATTAAAAATTCTATTAAAGATTATGTCTGAAGCTAACAAAATAGTCCATGATCTTATGAAAAATTCTGTTAGTATTGGAAGAATTTTTTAGCAGACTCTCCAGATTTGAAATCTAACTAAAAGTTAGATGTTAAGTTGTAAGATTTTTAATGTGAGAGTTAAATTTAAAAATGAATGCAAGTTTACTTGTGAATTTGTGATTAAAACCTTTTACTTTAACCTTGCTTTCTTTAGTTTGAAGTAGCCGTGGGACGAATTATAAATAAATTAAAATTCTATAAATGAGTTGATTTGGATCATAATCCAAATGGATCAGCGTTAAATAGATTGAATTATAAATTGATCAAATTTGATGATATTACTTTTTTATTTTTAAAATTTTTTATTAAAAATAAAAATTATACATATATAAGAAAAAAATTATTTTTATATCTATATTAAATAAAAAAGCTAAATTTATAAAAACATAAAATGGCCCAAATAGATCGATCAAAATGAATTATATAACAAATTGAATCGAACCATTTATCAGGTCGAATTATAAATGAATTATTGACAGATGGAGTTAAATTTGAATAAAAAAATACAAATCATACAAATTAAATTTATAAATTGGATCAAATAGTAAAAATTAGGCACCATGTGAATGGGAATATTCGTATTTAAGCTAAACAAGTTATTTTATTTATTTATTTGTGTATTGAATTAATAATTCATTAGATAATTATTGTAGATACTGAATACGTCTCACAAATAAATTGCTTCCGACTTTTCAATAATTTGGCATTCATACTCATCTTTTGATGCGAGTCAAGTCGAAAAAAGAATTTCATCAATTCTTTTCTTAGTGGCTAAGATGGATAATTTCACCCCAAATAGGATAATTCCATCAATTTATTAGCTGCCAACTCTCTTATTTTTAAAGGGAATTTACTAATTTAGCTAATCGCCTTTTCTATTCTTAAACTGTAAAGAATTATTATTGTTGATTTTTATTTCGATCAGCATATGTTTTAAAGGCAAAACTTTAATCCTTTTAACAATATCTAAATAATATCTTATTGGCACGTAAATTCAATTAAATTACTAATGTATAACGGGTTTAATTGAATGTGTTTAATATTAGTATTAAATTTAAATTAGTTTAGTTTATCACTTTTTTCTTGTATATAATTACATTATTTTAATATATTCTATTTTTATTTTTTTAATCAAGCTAGAAGAATTTCTCTTTTGGAGACTTTCCATAAAAGGCAGCAAATGAAAAGTTTAAGAAAAGGGGAAAAAAAAAAGAAAGACAGAATTTTCTTAATGAAAAAGAAAAAGAAAATAAATAGTTCTGAAGATGGAAGGAGCAATTTTTTATATCTGAAGGGAGAAACAAAAACAACTAGAAAAACTTTAGCAAGGGAGGGTAATCCCTTTGCTATCATAACTTAAAATCTGCTGTAAACTCGTTGGAGGCATCTCCCACCATACAAGCTGGTGGTCTTGGTGCTTTCCTTTCTTAGCTAGCCAATCCGCTGCTAAATTTTCTTCTCGTCTGATATGAATAAAGTTGATCTGCCAGTCGCGGGAGACTAAGTTTCTGATATCTTCAAGAACTTCCGTTAGATTGGGGTCTATGGCTTTATGATGAGTGAGCCACGAGTATACTTCCCAACAATCGAGTTGCACTAAGATTTTCTTCCACCCCTTGTTCCAGGCAGAGTTGAGACCTTGTTTTACAGCCCATAATTCCGCAAAAAGAGAACCTCCATTGTTTAAACGACACGAGTAACCACCCAACCAAGTTCCTATGTTGTCTCTGAAGACTCCACTGGCAGCACTTAGGTAGGAGCGGAAGCAAGAAGCCCCATCCGTATTAAGGGCAATCCATCCCACTTTTGGAGGGGTCCAACTGCAATGGGCAATATTGTCCCTGTATCTTCCATAATTGAGGGAATGGGACAAGGACTGGACTTGTAAATCTGCCTTTATTTCTGTAAAAATTATTTGCACTTTTGACTGTAGATTGGTCACTTTACTATTGAAAACCTCATCATTTCTCCACTTCCAGATTCTCCAGATTGCAAAACCGAATATAATGTTCCAATCTATCAAGTAACGCCCTTTGAATTTACCTTGTATGTTCTGCTTTAGCCAAGAGGTTCTTGCTAGGGTGAAGAAAGAGATAACGTCTCGAGGATTGAGAATTTCTAACCAAACTGCTTTGGCTTTTGGACAGTCTCTTAGTACATGAATAATGTCTTCCTCCCAGTGAGAACACATTTTGCAGTCACTTGAAGGGGAGAGATGCCTTTTGACTCTTTCTGCATTGGTCATCAGTTTGTTATGAAAACAAAGCCACAAGAATGTTCGTATGCGCTGAGGACCTGGCCACTTCCAAATCTGTTTCCAGTTGCTCCTGCTGCTAGAATGGGATGGATTCATGAGAAGGTTGTAAGATGATTTGATTGTGAAAATACCAGAAGGAGAAGCCTTCCAAACAACCATGTCCGCTCCCAGACTATTTGATGGGGGGTTTGAAGCCGTTATTTTGCCCACTATGTCTTCTGTTATCAGCTGCCCAAAATAGCCAGTATTCCAAGTGCCTGCTTCCGTTACTGCGTCCCGAACTTTCCATCCAATCATCTCCTCTGGAATGGTATTGATTGTATGATCCGCAATTCTAAAATTTCCACACCATTTATCAAACCAAAAATCAATGAGGTTTCCATTCCGAACACAATAGTTGATATTTTCCATGGTGAAGGGCCATGCGCGAACCATGGCACGCCAGACTGGGGTACAATTCTTGTTATCTGCTTTAACTGGTCCCTTGCCATCAAGGATTCCATACTTTCCCCCTAGGACACGAGCCCATAGAGAGTTGGGATTTTTAATCATCCTCCAGACCCATTTGACCATGAACGCCTGATTCAAAACCGCTAACTTCCGCAAACCAAGACCTCCTTTATCTTTATTGTTGCAAATTCTGTCCCAATTGACAATATGGATTTTTTTCATGTCTGAACAGGAACCCCATAAAAAATCCCGACAAAGAGCTTCTATTTTGTTGCACACTGACTTCGGAAAGATCATAGTTTGCAGGGCGTAGACGGGGATAGCCATTAACACTGATTGAACTAGGGTGGTTCTACCTGCGAGAGAAAGAGAACTAGCTTTCCAAGCACTAAGCCTGCCTTTCACCTTGTCTATGATTCTATCAAAATAAATCCTAGAGTTTCTGCCTTGAATAATGGGAATCCCTAGATGATTTCCAAAGTTGATGCTGTAAGTGAAGCCAGAGATTTCCTTCAGTTTGTGCACCATGGACTCGTTGACATTTCGAGAAACAAAGAAGGAGGATTTAGTTCTGTGATTTAATTGGTCAATCAGATGATCACCGAAAATAAAAATTATTTATAATTTTAGTAAATAAATTTGTAAATGAGGATTGTTTTATTATGGATGATGACTGTATTCTTTTGGCACCGTCCGCGCCTTAATCCACTTAATCTAATCACTAAACAACGTCCGTGTTTTTCTCTACGTGAATAGGGATTGCAAATTTTGATAATCTCCGCTTCCTTCATAAAAATTTAACTGAATTTATTAATAATTTATTTATAACATGATCCAATTTGATCCATTAAGCTGCAGAATTTTTGTAATAATAATATAATTTATAAAAATATTTAATTTTTTGGTGTTATGTTAAAAAAAATGGTGTGTTAAAAACTCACAGTTGAACAAATATATTTGTATAAAAATCGACATTGTCTGTATCAGTTCCTCAATGTCAAAAACCGTTTTGACACAGTATTGATTTTTGTCAGAAGTGTATGTATGTATGTGGCAAACAAAATTTTTATTTTAATTTTTTTTCCAGTTTACTTCAAATCCAACTTTCTTTAAAAACTACTACACTTATCATCTTTCAAGATATGTGTTTTTCTAATTTCTGTACTCTTCTCTTATGATCGCAAATTCTCCAAAATTCATCTCCTTTATAGATCATAAAACCTATTCTTCTCTTATAAATCACAAATCTCATTTTTTTTTATAAAAAAGGTAATATTATTTTTTTTTTGTTTGCTTTGATTTTTATAATAGATTTATGTACTAAGTTTTATAAAATCATTGTTTCTATTAATGCACAGGTTATTTGATAATTAATTCAGAGAATCTATAATTTAGAAGAATTGTGCAGTGTAAAGAATTTATTTATATTATTTTAATTTTATTTTATGATGTTCTGCTTTTTAGGAAAATATGAGAGTAAAATGATATAAATTTATTGAACATATATGAGTTTAAAAGTGTGTGTGTATATATATATATATATATATATATATAAGTTCGGAAATATCGGACTGCTTTCCGTGGGTGGATTCTTGCTCAGTGCTCCAATGAACTTGCAAACAAGGGCAATCCAATAGGGTTCGACGAGGGAACTTTTTGACAGTCAAGTCAGTGAACTGTGAAAGAAATAAGGTTTAATGGGGTAAGAAGGCTTGCCCCATACCTGTCCATCGCTACTGCTTTTATAAGAGTGAATATCCCATCCTCTCCTAGAATCTTGATGACCATAGGAATCCTTCCACCAACGGACCTCTGCCTAGATAGGAAGTCTTCCTTAGATAGGAGATGGGTCTTCGATCTGTGTCCTAGCTGGACTCTAAGAGCAGGCTTGCTGGGCTGCTAATCTCTCTC